>JAOXYB010034207.1:0-14112 GCA_028565635.1 Phoronis ovalis | reverse complement strand
CACCCATGTATATAATTAGGATGACCTGAACTTTATACCAACCACCCATCAAATGGATTTATTTTTCCACCCCACCATCTATAATATGTATTTAAGTACGATACCCACCACCCGTAATATTTCTATTCAACTGCCGTCCACACAGCCCCCCCCCCCGTACAATTGAAACTGTTTTTCCCTTACTTGAAATAAATTTGTGTTGCAGTGTCGTCTAAATGTGTAAACAAATGAATTTGAGACAATGCTAACATTTTAATTCTTACAGCTCTTATACTGCGAGGTTTAGATGCCCTGACAACAGAAGACACTATACAAGCTGCACTAAATAAAGTTACAGCTTTATCTATAAATAATGTTTTAGTCATCCGTGACCAACTTACAAGTGTTTCAAAAGGTTATGCATTTGTTGAGATGGGTTCTGTGAAGGTAAGATGTTTTGGTAATAATGTGAAATCTGTCTTTCTTTGGATTTGAATCAATGGCATATTATTGTGTGCAATTAATTTATTTGTTGTAAATGGGGGTTTATGAATAGCAATCAGTGACATGTCCCTAGCTGACTCTTAACTTTATTTGTCTTGAACACTTGTATTATGAGTGCAGTTTTATACAGTTTGTTTACTCTGATATATACAGAATACATTTGAAGAGTGTATTCTGATATTTAATTTGAGATTGTCAGATAATTCACCTTTTTGTTTTAGGAATCCAGTCAGCTAGTAGAAATGTTGAAGGTGAAGACTGATCCTCTTGAAGTGGATGGTAAACTTGTGCTTGTTAACTATGCTAAAAACACATATACGACAATGTAAGTTTATTATGATTTGTATCAATGGAAGCTCACTGAAAACTATTGAAGATAATGAGAAATTAATTAAATTTTTGTTAACAGCTGTTATTTGATGGTCATGCTATTGACTTGTGAATCAAATAGTATAGTATAGATAGTATATATATAGTACGGTATAGTATAGAAATGTTACAGCTGTTTATACTTGCATAGTCTGTAAAGAGCTCTGTTGCTAAGATGGAATCACACACATTTACAAATGTATTATATGACCTCTTGTACTCTTGTTTTCAGAATGACATCATATAATGCTGCTTATGACAGTGGTGACTATTCCCAGTATTACAATCAAGGGTATGGATCATACTACGACCAGTCTAGTCAGCAGTATTATGATTACTCAAGTTACTATGGTTACGACCAGGCAGAAACTCAAGCTGATACTGTAAATGCTGCTGCCGCTGTGGCTCAAAATGCTATAGAACAGGCAAAGGCTGCAAAACAGGTGAGCTGTTAATTATTCTGTTTATTGATGCGATTGCGAACTAACCAGTTTACATGAGACAGTTATTACTTATTTAATAACAAAAATTCTGCTACAGCACAGATGTAAAAGCAAAATGTTCTACTTCTACAACGTTGCGAATAAACATGCAGAAAGATCATAACTAGATACGTAGCTTTCATGTAGAAATTTTGTCCCTGGCCACATACACTATTTAATGAAGAGAAGCTGTTAGGAGTGTTGCAAATTGGTGCATTTGTGTGCAAGCATTATAAGAGACCTGTACATCCACAATAAGCCTCATTTGATATTTTATCAGCAGTCGCAAGCGCATCACAGTGTGACAGCAGCAGACTATCATGGTCAGCAATACGGTTATGATAAGGAACAGATACTGCCACCGCCACCTGGAACCACCTCTGAACCACAGGCTCAGCAAACACAGCTACAGGAATACGTCAAATATTGTAGGTTATCAATTTTTGTATGATCTCTGGTTTGGAACTTTAAATTGAAGTACAAGTGTTTCTGATAGCAATAAAGAAACTTGCTAGAGTTTGACTCTGATATTCCCAAGAAAAGCTTTGTATCTCATATACAGTTGTGCTTATGAAATATTTTTAAAATCTATAAACATTTCAGAAAATGTAGTTTTTGAGTTTGGAGAGGCTTGTACACAGTACCAATTTAGAAAGCCCTGTATTACTGTTGGCAAGTATCATTAATTTCAAAAGTTGAGATTAAAATTATTATAGCAATGTTTAAAAACTAATGATCCAAGTTGCTCTTTTCAGCACCCCCTGATGTGTCAACATACCAGTATGATGAAACATCAGGTTATTATTACGACCCGCTGACAACACTCTACTATGATGCCAATTCACAGGTGAACATTTCGTGAAAGTTTGAAAGTGTTTTCTTAATAGTTTGTGCGTGTAATTTGAGGGAGCTGTGCAAAATGATCGCCCAGGTACCAGTTGCACAAAACTACACATTACTATTTGATATCTTGAAATTCTTAAGGTAGCGAATATTGTTCAGCACAAACTTTAGCTTACTGTAAATCCCTGTATTTCCGCAAGGAATTTAATTTAAACAAGTTTCGCGAGGGTATTAGGTTGCATAAATTAGTACCTCGCTTTTAATAGGATCGGCAATTCCAATATGGCACATCCATCCATAATGGCGATCCGCCATTTTGAAATTTCTTATCTTTTTTTAGTATTATTTCGATGCAACAACAGGCCAGTTTATGTACTGGGATGGTGAACAGTCCACCTATCTACCAGCACCTGGCAATAATGACGGAGAACCAACAGGTCAAGGACCAGCTTTTAAAGAACCAAAAGATAAAAAAGAAAAAGTGAAACTGGCTAAAAAGATTGCAAAGGTATTCAAGGGTCTGACAGTTTTAAAGGAAGTGACAAGTTCACAGTTTGAACTAAACATTTTGATTGTTAAATTAACCTATAATATGTTACTGGAGATAAATAGTTTAATCTTGCTGATTTTTGTTACAGGTGTCGTAAACTCATCGCATAGTATTGGTTTTAATGCTATGAAGTTTTTGATATGTGTAGCTCTTGTGCTTGTTTGTTGAACAGAATTCACAGGGACACAATTTTCTTGAAACTCGATAAATAAAGATGATAAATGTAGTGTACTTTGTCATCTTTTGGTGTCAGATTTTCACATTAAGATATTTCATGCTAGACACCAAATAACCTGAAAACCAGTCATGAGAATATTGACAAAACTGAAACCTTTTGATTAATATGTGTTTATTTATATTGTGGTGTGATTATACTATTTAGGACATGGAAAAATGGGCAAAGAGTATGAATGCACAAAAGGACTCAGCTAAGGAGAAAGAACGAAGGGCGGCTATGGCTAGTGGTTCCAGGAAAGAATCAGCAGCGGCGGATGCAGGCTTCTCTATTTTAGAAAAATCCAAAAAAGAAGACTTGTCTTTAATGCCACCTCCACCATTAGTAAGTAATTGCAATCAAGCATTTAGGCTGATCCGTTAAAAATTATCAAAAATCTTTTACCGTAGTAGTTCCAGTTGTTTAATTCTGTCATAAATAAAATTAGCTTGCTAATAATATAAACTGTTTGTACTTCCTTGAGACTTTAGGCAATCTTCCTATCATATTCTTATTAGGTCATCCTGATAATTTTTGTAACAGTTCTAATATGTCTGCCTGATCTGTGTCACTAATTGTGTCACTTTACCGTGACCTAAATGACAAGACAGTTATTTAGTGGATAAAAATTATCACTGTGTCATTTAGGTGAAAATTTTGTAGTTCTTTTTGCATCCTTTTGTGATGTATTGTATTTTTAAACTAGTTAAAAGTTTCTAACACCAACAGAAATAATAAAATGGGGTGTCAACCTTTACATTTTAATGCAACGTTTTTTTTGGTAACATTCCAGCATTTTATTTTAAATACCACCAAAACTTAAAATTAAGATATTCCACTGAACTTCATAAGCATTATAAATGCAGTAAAACAATGATATCAATGGGAATTCCAAAATAAAAGGTGTTATTGTTAACACATCAGGAAGCAGCATAACATGCATTGTAATATTCCTGTTGGGATATCATTAATTATAGGCTATTCAGCAACCCTATGGGAAACCAAGGAGATTAGAAGTACTAATAAAAACAATGTCAATTTGAAGTAAAGTTCCTCCTTCAACTTCTTAGTTATTTCATTTTCAAGATGTCGAAACCTGCTGCTCCCAGTAACCAACAGAAAGATTCATCCTCTGCTCTTGTTGGTGATTATGGTGGTGACTCGGACTCGGAAGAAGAGACTGAACAAAGTCAAACCATGGGAGTTGTTGATGAGAATAAATATTTGGATTATGACAAACTGGCATGTCTGTTGTGTAAAAGACAGTTTCCTAATCAAGAAGCATTACAGAGGCACCAACAGCTGTCTGATTTGCACAAGGTACTTGTCTGTTAAATTGTATCTGGTACATTCATGTTCAAAGTGCAGAATTGTTGAAAATATGTTATATTTATTTCACTAAATTTGTAACTTGACTTACTGTTGCAATAGACTATTTGCATGCGCTTGGTAGAGCCACCAGTCTCAGACCCAAACGTTCCCAGCATGTAGCAATTTGTGAATAAACAATGACGTAGTTCTGTGTGCGCTCATGCGATTCATTCACAAAATGTTTTTTTCGCATGCCGAGCAAAAACTAAAAAAAAGTTATGTTCTTTGATCTAAGAAATACCCTCTTTTTTGTGAGCATATCAATACATAAATAACTACTTATTAAATATTTTTTATTTTGTTAAATTTTCACTGGTTAAGGCTTTTTTAAAGACAGATTGTTAAAAAAAGCAAGTTTTGTGTATAACTAAAGGATGCCGGTGTTGAAAGGGTTGAATGCAGCACCCTCAAGTGCATGCAAATAGTCTATTGGAAGAGGCGGATGATGTACACAGCATGGATAACTCATGAATGAAAACCTGTAGAGCTAAATTAGATTTGTATTAAATTGTGATATTTTTTTTCCAGCAAAATTTAACCAATATGCTAAAAGCTAAAGCAGCAGCTGAGCCTCAACCTG
Organism: Phoronis ovalis; assembly: GCA_028565635.1. NCBI lineage: Eukaryota > Metazoa > Phoronida > Phoronidae > Phoronis > Phoronis ovalis. The sequence goes on along the minus strand of JAOXYB010034207.1, from coordinate 9,220 downwards.
GACAGAGTGGATACAGAGACAGAGCTAAGGAGAGAAGACAGAAATATGGATCATCCGTTCCACTACCTACCAAGAAGCAGAAATATGCTCCACCACCAATGTAAGTTGAGGTGGTTTAAAGCTAAAAAACACAAATCTTTTCCAAATTAAAAACGTTAAATAGTTATGTATATAATATATGACATAGCGTATAGGCTTAAAAGTCTCATAGTTATTCAAATTAATTTTAAGCAAAAGCTAAATTCAGTAACAGGATACTGCTACTCTCCTTCAGGGGTAGGATATTGAAGCCTTTGATATTTTATAGTTATGAAGAGCCGACAAAAGCTGGTATCGGTCAAGACAATGTTGGCAATAGAATGTTACAGAAAATGGGATGGTCTGAAGGACAGGGATTGGGCAAGAAACAGCAAGGCATTGTTGATCCTATCATGGTATGTACAACAGACATCAGTTATTTTGAATGATAGTACATAAATGAAATGAATATTAATTTAATTTTACAGTTTTATTTTCTGTATAAACAACATATAATTTAACATACTATAATATCGCCTACTTATGCCATATTGTGCCTTCTTCATGTATCAGTACTCAGCTAGTATGTTCTGATCACTTTTATGCATGATCTCGTAGATTAGATATTTTAGAAACAAATAATGCATATACCTGGAATATGCATCTAGCTATGTTTTAGTCTTGTACCTTGCATGTGTGAGTTCTAAATTACTCGAAAAGTAGCAGAAATGCAAATGAAAATATTTTTGCATGACAGATACTTATTCTTTTGCTGACAAGTCTGTTTTTTTAATAGGCTCAACGTAGGGCTCTTGGTGCTGGTTTGGGAGCCAGAGGATCAAATTATGGAGCCGATGCAGGTGATACATACAAGGATACTGTAAGGAAAATGATGGCAGCAAGATACAGCGAATTGGAATAGAGAAGATAGTACCTATGATTGTTGTCTCATTACAGTATTTCTTGCTATGTCAATTTGTGTCATTGTTGGCCAGTTCAACATAACTAAATGTTTGTGTAGACGTTTTGAAACTTAAGAAATTTTACATACATAGTACATTCTAAGGATGTGAAAAATGTTGTGAATAATGATTTCAACTGCATGTAGAAATGTAGAAAACATTCTGATATAGGAACTGATACTGATACATGAATTACATTATGGAATAAAAGATTTTTTGATACTAGTTCTTAGTTTGTGGCTAGTACTTGTGCATATGTTTAATATGCTGCAGAAAAACTCATCTGTTGCAAGCCACATATATGAATGCCTGTGTACACATTTATAAAGTTTTTTAAATATATTCTTTCACTGGAAATCACATGCATGCTGTCTTGTTCCTATTCTGTATTAAAGTGCAGGTTTAGTAGCTAAGGAATGCAAGGAGCAGAAGTGTCTGTATGGATCCAATACTGTCTACACAGTCAACCTAAAAATGCTATCTTCATGCAATTGTTTGTTTATATGAATTAGTTACCTTGTCTAATGCTAAATCACGCTGCTATGAAAAGCATGCATTATTTATGGTGCCAAATAAACAATAGTTGATGGCATGAAATTGACATCAGATAAGAGCATACACAAAGTGCCAGCTACAAGATGACATCTTGTAGCTGGCACTTTGTGTATGGTCTTATCCTACATATTTAACATTAAAATATATAGGATCAGATTGTTTGTAAAGCATTAACTACACCACATCAATTTCCTGCTGTCAACTAGGTAACAATTTTGCACTGTTTTATACGATTTGTAAGTAATGCATGCTTTTTGCACCAGTAGTAGTAGATAAGGTAAGTGTATTCAGTAACAAATTATTATATGAAGTTAACATTTTTGGGCTTGACCTGTCCACATTGATGTCATTCATGATGAACACAACATAATTTTTTTTTCCAAAATGGAAAAAAATGTTACTTTAAATTTAAAAAATGCTTGATCAATTCGTGTATTAAATCGAAAGGCTGTCCAGGGAAGAACGTAAGTATTTTGAATTTGTCTCCCTTGAGCAATAGTTGATGAATACTGAGATAACATCCTAATCAGGGGAAATTTAATAGCCCCTGGAAATATCCTAGAGCAAAGTATGTATCTTACACTTTGAAATCAGTAATTTTTACAACCATGAGAAACCCAGTGTAATCATATGCAATCATGGTATTTTAGAGTTGTATGTATACAAATTAAAACTTGTTTCCAATTGGGCATTTAACGCCAACCCCTCATTAATGATTGCTCCTCGCAAGGGAGCCGTCACTGAGTTCGGCAAAATCATAGCATGAAATCAATAGAACATCCGGGGACTTTATGTTGATTAGCGCGCTTTCTTTGTCTGGAAGGGAGGTCTCTCCATTTTGTATTGCGGCTCAGCAGACCTTAGAATTTATCGCGATTTTTCGCTAAGTTAAGCTTTTATTTGATAAAGTTATTTCTGAAATCGTTTTATTAGCAGTTAAAGGAAATATTTTTGAAAGAATTTGTAGGAGATAACAAGCAGCCGGACAACTATGTCGCTAAGAAGACCGTTTGACCCGGTGGCCCATGAGTTAGATGCGAATTTCCGTCTCACAAAGTTTTCTGATCTTAAAGGATGAGGGTGTAAAGTCCCCCAAGAAGTTCTGCTCAAACTTCTTGAGGGACTCCAACAAGACAGTAACCAAGAGACGGAACAATCGCACTTTCAGTATGTGGCCCCGATACCGCGCATTGGTAAGTTTTGCTTCCGCCGGCATGACTTGTTTTGTGCCTCTGAACGGACACCTGTCGAATTTCAACAAAATATTGTGGAACGGTTGGGTTTAATTCAACCCAAAATTTGCTGTGTTACTGTTCACACGACTACTTCAATACGAGTGTATGATTTAAAACTGATTCAAATGGGAAATTAGACTTGCATATTTGAATTATTAAACATTGAAAAATAGCCCTTTCCGAGCTCCTTTGGTAAAGATGGCTTCCTCGGATTTTTAGAACCTCTGAAATAGGTTGATCACGTGACCAGATTAATTATTCTTTTATTCAGTCAATCACAGTCCTATGAACGAATTTGTCGTTTTTGTAAGATTGATAAACCTTTGGATAGAAAATCAGAAAAACTAATACTACTCTTCATTATTTATTTCATTTAAACTTGCAATGTTCAAAAGTTAAGAGAATTACTTTTTAACATATATACAAATAGTTTCTACACCAAATGAAAACAGCTAACTAAAAATATGAATATTGAAATTGCTAACTTGTATGCTGTTATTTTGTGCACTAATGTATATTTATTTTTTTTTTGTCACGAGGAATTGGAATGGATGCCTGTGTGACTCCCTTAAGACATGGTGGATTGTCTCTTGTACAGACTACTGACTTCTTTTACCCATTGGTGGACGACCCCTACATGATGGTAAGCATGCGCTGTGATTTGGAGCACTTCTTATTTGATCCGATTATTTCTGTTAAATATACTAAGCAGAAATAAAGGAAATCATTTTATTAAATACAACCTACATTATTAAATTATATTTTGTGTCGTATTTTGATAAAAAATGTTTAAAACTGCTTGAAAAAATCAACAAGTCATTTTAAAAATTTGAAGATTTAAAACTAAATTATGTTGATATTCTGATAACCTGAAATAAGACTTGTTCTGCAGCTGTTTTTGTTGGTAGATTATGTGTTCAATTTTTCTTTGTTATATTTAAGAAAACGTTTTGCATATTTATAAGAAAGAAGTTGGATAACAAAAATGTGTTTTATGGAGTAAGTTCACTATTATCATTTTGTTTACAGGGTAAGATAGCATGTGCTAATGTCCTGAGTGATCTTTATGCAATGGGAGTTACAGAATGTGACAATATGTTAATGCTACTGGGTATCAGCACTAAAATTGGTGAAAAAGAAAGAGATGTTGTTGTACCTCTAATAATGAGAGGTTTTAAGGTAGAGTAATTAACAATGTTCTGGGATTACAATTTGTGTGAAATATTTAACTAAACTTATTTATTTCCAGTTAACAACAGGTTACTCATAAAAACAAGATAGTTTAATATTGCAATCTCTACTTCTTAAAATTTAACCACAATTTATTGGAAAAAAAATTCTATTTATACTAAAAGGACTTCAACTCACAAAAGGAAAGAAAAATTTCCACGCCAGCACTGCATAATTTGTGCACATTCATTACCAACCATACTTTAAGGGTAAACTCATGAAGTTAAAATTGTAAATTTTAATATAAAACAATGTTTGTTTGTTTGTTTGCAGGATTGTGCAGAAGAAGCTGGAACCTCGGTTAATGGAGGTCAGACTGTTCTAAATCCTTGGATGACAGTAGGTGGTGTAGCAACATCTGTATGCCAGCCTAATGAATTCATCATGTAAGAGATAGAACTCATGTTTTATGCAGTAAGCTAGTGCCCTCTAGTGTAAAACTTGATACAAAGTCAGAGGTGTACAACCCATAAGCTTTTAGTTTTTGGTATCATGTGCATCTCCAAGGAAGTAAAATTCTGACCACGGTTTTATTACTGCATTATTTTGCTATTTCTTCAACAGCAGTGCATATAAAATTCCTCGGACTAACTCGCAAAAAAATGTATGGGTATCTATGATATACATATCCATGTAATAGTAACAACAGTTATCATATTACTTTGAACATTAATAACAATAGATGGCTGTTACAATTTTTTAGTGGGATTATCACTTACTAAGGAAATAAAATTAAATTGAATTATTACTATGTTTTACCTTTAAGTTATTTCTACAAAGAGGGGAAAACAATGTACAACATATTTGTTTAAGATAAACTTTAAATAATTTTTGAAAACATGGGATCCAGAATTATATTGGAGATAGTGAAGAAACTACTAGAGTTAGTGTACAAAAAGAAAAGTGGAGTAAGGAAGAAGGACTGATTCGAATAACTTGAAAACACTTTAATGTCACTGTTATATATTTTAGGCCTGACAATGCAGTTGTGGGTGATGTATTGGTGATGACAAAACCTCTGGGAACCCAAGTAGCTGTTAATGCTTACCAATGGTTAGACCAACCCGAGAGATGGAATAGAATTAAATTGGTGGTGAGCGAGGAAGAAGTCAGAAAGGCCTACCAAAGAGCTATGTTTAGTATGGCACGTCTCAATTGTGTTGGTAAGCTATGCAAAATTGTTCATATCTCTAGACATTGTAACTCAATATTTGAAAGCGTGGTCAGTGTTATACCAGTCTGAATAAATCCATCCGTTAATGTTTCGTACCCTCTCAACTAATGTCTGGGCTTAACCATAGTCGTTTATTATCTCGAAAAGTAGAAGAATGATAATCCCTTTATTTCTATATAAAGTGTTACTAAAGTCTTGACACAAATCAAATTGCAGCTTAAAATAATAGGTATAACAGTGGACTAAGCGGGTAGGGGTTGATCGCACACATGCTGTGCTGCCAGAGTTTATGTATAATCCGCTCAGCAAAAAGCAAGTTTCCCGATGATACCTATTCAGAATGAGTAATAATGATACAATAGACGTGGTACAGGACGATGGATCACGCAGAGAGAAAGGATTGTCTCGGTTGGCAAACAATTAATGACGTAATTATTTCGCTCTTGTTAAATTGAAGGAATATAACAAAAATTGAGTATGGTTAAGCCCAGAAGTTAGTTGAGAAGGTATGGAACACCAATGGATGGATTTATTCAGACTGGTGTGATACCAGATATCAGGGAGTTAGTTAATCCTAGTATGTTGTTCTTTAAACACACATGACATGATAGCTTACAGCCTGGATGAAAACAGACTCTTGTTTCCAGGTTTGTTTGATGTGATGTCTCAACTGAACAAAATTTCTCTTATACTGTTAGCATTTGGATTCTACTGACAGTGTCACAGTGTGAGATGGAAAGATGCAGTGCTATAACCTCTTGTATAGCTTTCATTTATTCCAAGTACTAATTGCATTGGATGAACTTAACTAGAAATAGATAACGGTGACTATTTTCAAAACATAATTTTGAGCTAGGATGGAGCTGTAAATGTTAGATATCCTAATGAATATTTCATAATACTTTTTGGATTAAAGTTCTGATATTTTCATGTTTTATCAGCTGCACGACTTATGCATAAATACAACGCACATGGTGCCACAGATGTGACTGGCTTCGGTTTATTGGGACATGCTAATAACTTAGCAAAGATACAGAAAAATGAAGTTGGCTTTGTTATTCACAACTTACCCATTATTGCAAAAATGGCTGCAATTAGCAAAGCATGTGGTAATCTGTTTGGACTCTTACAAGGAACGTCTGCTGAAACATCAGGTATGCTTTTTGGGCTGAATCGTACTGTGTGTTGCCATAGTAAATTTAAATAAAAAATGAGTTTATTGATTTCCTGATCACTGTTGAACTAAATGTGGTCTTTTAAGGTAGGTATTCATTACAGGCTCTTCAGACAGAAATATTGAAATCTTTAATTTACTGCATACTAGCGTAGGTAAATGTCTTATAATCAAATTTTTTTTTAATCATCATTTATTCTGGTAATACAGTCTTACGGCTGGGGTTTTAAAAAGTAAATTTGTTGTATCACCATAATTACTGCATACAAGGTTAAAATACACAGTTGCCTCCCTACTTGTAAGTTTGATCGGCCCATCAAGAAGCGCACATGCTTGCATGCAAAAATGTGCAAACTAAAGAAGATATTAACGTTTACTGGTCTGTTGTATTTCAGTATTAAATAACAACGTAAATTTCTTTTTCAGGTGGTATTCTTGTTGCTCTTCCTCGTGAACAGGCTGCCGCCTTTTGTAAAGATATTGAAAAGCAAGAAGGCTACCAAGCATGGATTATAGGCATCGTAGAAAAGGGCACTAGAACAGCACGTATCATTGACAAACCTCGAGTAATTGAAGTCCCTGCTAAAGAGAAAGAAGGAGAGCTTTGGTAGATGAGCTGTAGCATGATTAATTCTAGTCCCGTAGTCTAAAAGATACTAGTAAATTTACACCATATAATCTGAATGTTTGCCAACTCAATAAAAAATATGTCTAAAATTATGTACGGTCAAACAATTTGAGCGTGCTAGCTACATGTAAAGACATTATGTAATGTGTTTTTGTTACTGTAAATTTTGTGTCAGATAAATACTGCAGCTTTAAGGTAAATAATTTTTGTGAGTAAAGTTAATTTAAAATAGGTTTTGATTTTTAATTTCTTAGTAGTGCAATATGTAGCTATTAGAATGAGAAGGTTTTAATGATAGTTTGTAATAGCCTCCTTAGTAAACATATAGGAGTCAGTTTCAATGTGTCTATGCTCTACCATAACTATTTCTCAGTTAAATTACTTGTATTGTTTCAGTGGAAGCTCGAGTTGATATTGTAGACAAAACTAATGGGGTCACGGTTTTCTTTACATTTCTGCTTATTTTCTTCTGCTTATAATGTAAATAGTCTCTTCACAGTTCCTAGTTCTCTGAAATTGAGCTCTTCAGATTGAACTGGGGCAAATTAAGACACTATTACCATTAACTTTGTCTTTTTTGGAAAAAGAAGGGTTTAACTTATTGGAAAGGTGACCAAATATTGTCATAAGTTTTGATTATGAATCCCAATCCGTTAAATCTCGTTGTGAGAAAAGATTGGGAAGATGTCGCGCAGAACTATAGACACTTTGGTTGTTTTTACAATACTTTAAATGCACTGTGTGCTAGACTACAAAATACTGGCATACTTTCAGAGCATCTAAAAAATCTTGAATTTGTCTAATTTAGCTTCATAGTTGGAAAAATGTATGATGAATTTCTACCAAAAGTTTACGACCGTGTAACCTTGTTTTGAATTTTCCTCAGTAATGATTGATGCGCTTTTATAAATACCATACGATGTAAATTTGTCAAATCATTGAAATGTAAACTAGTAAAAATATAATAAATACAAATCAAAATTCACTATTTTATTTATTTGTTTTGCATATTAACAAGAGATTTTAACCATGCTCATATTTAGCTTTTAATGTCATTGTACGTGTTAATAACCCACAGAAGTTTTATAAAGCATGCATAAATAAACTAACATCTTCAGGCAGAACCAGCTGACACAATGTACGAAATTTTTCAAGTACCAAATGATGGTTCACATTTTTCCATCTTTTGATAGTGCACAAAGTTATAACGTGTATCCAAACAAGACGAAGTGCACACTTACGAAAATGTCACTCTTTATATAATCCACTATTTAAGCCGACTTCTCAGTACAGACTGTAATGAGACTAGCCAACAGGTGGCAGTAGATATACCACCATCTTGTTAACTGGGCAAATGGAATTAAAAAATTGTGTAACATAAGCACACAGTTAAGACTGTAAGCTGAATGCACAATTAGTAGAGAAGGCAGATTTCCAAGTCTCATTCTAACAGTGCACTATAATTTGCAATCTTACCTGCCAATGCTTGCCTAGGTGTGCCTCCGCTAATGTCAACATGAGACGGAGCAAATACTGACAGATGAGTTTACTTTCATGTCATGTTGGCTAAAGCATAACACAGCACATATTTAGATATATTTCTACTATTATTGTTACAAATTGAGAAAGTAATATGAGTATTTACGTTGACATTAAGTTTATATCACAGATTCATTTTCTACCACGCCTCTTCATTGCTGCCGTACATTGTGGACAATACCACTTGCCCTTTGGTGCTTGTGTCAACCCAACACAACCATAATGAAACCATTCTATAGGACACTGAAATGAAACAACTATTTATTCAAATGAAATTCTCAAAGCCTTTGCCACCAGAAATGAATTTAAAACTGAACTATAATAACTGAATGTTGTGCTGAATATAATACAGTTGCATTTTTTATTGACACTTTTGAGCCTCTAAACTTTATATACGGTGATTATGCAGAAACAATGCCATTCCAGTATAAAAGTTCTTTTATTTATGGATTATAATGTCAATACTTTAAATCAAAAAGACATGCAAACTAGACATTCGGTGAGTTGTAAACAACCCCGAGAGTGTACCCCCAGCCAAGAATGCTGCCAGTTGGAGAGACTGGCCCTAGTGAAGTTTACAGCTGCATGGTGAGAAGTAGATGCTTATTATAAAAAACATGGACAACAAAAGCAATTATTATAAAATTCTTTTAATATTGCTGTATAATTTAAATACACATCCCCTTTCTGCTCATACTGTGTAAC
>JAOXYB010034196.1:0-14112 GCA_028565635.1 Phoronis ovalis | reverse complement strand
TCAGAAATTATAAAATCTGAAAAAGGGGGTGTGTACGAATAATGGAGTTGTACGAATTGAGAAGAATTACCGTAACTACTATTTACCCATAATCAAGTTAATAAATTTAATAAACAAGTAACATTGCAACTGTAATGTTAAACTAAGCTGTTATGTAAAAAATGGAATTTAGAAAGTATACTAAAATTTAAATGCGGCAAGGTTCAAAAGTTTGTATAGAATATGAAAAAGATGAAATACAAATGAAATCAAACAGGAAAATTTTATTGTCAATGCAGTATACTAGTACGTATAATATGCTCTCAAATAAATTACTGCATTTCCTAAATCATATTGTATGTGTTACAACTTCAGGTGATGGTAAAACCTGCGAAGAGTATGGCTGTGATCTTCAGAATTATTGTGATCGTGATAACGGCAACTGTATATATGATGACATTTACCAACGATACAGGTGCCAATGTAATGCAGGGTACAAAGGAGATGGCATTAGATGTGAACTTGCAGGTATAATGTTTTAACAGACAACTTTGAAATAGTATAGTCATGTAATCCCCAGCTGTGTACAGACATTTCATGTAGTACGTACAGGTTGTTACTAGAGAACTGACCGTAATCTGTTGTGGCAAGATGCTTAACATTTGATAATAAGCAGCAAAAAGATATTAATTGTATATCTGCATCATTTGCCTAGTAATCGGCATAGCACAATGGCTTTCTGCAGTCTTGTAACATTGTGGCAAGTTTATTTTTCCTGAGATACACGATAATGTTAAAAGAAACATAAATGGTCGCGCTTGTGAACATATTCACTGAGATAATTTTGTCTAACGTTATTTATGGGCCAATGTAAACACACAGTCAAACTTAAAGGGATAAATCTAACTTGGTCAGTATAGCAGTTCCTCAAGCTCCAAGTTTAATTCCCAGTTTAACCCTGATATGACACAATATCATTTTTATTTGTCAACTAGTATTGTCCTTTTACCAAAACATGGCTAATATTCTGTGATTTAGAGGTATATATACAGAATGTTTATTTTGACTAGCTTGTTCATTAATTGGTACATATTTCTTTTAAATGATCCTCATGCAACACATATTCAGAAGTCTTTTGTTAGATTAAGTTGTTTTTGTAATTAAAAACACATTCAAGCATGACTTTAGTACCTATTTTTTCTTGCAGATGATGTTACTTGTAATGTTGTAAATAATTGTGATTCCAATGCCGAGTGTATTCCTACAAGCCAAGGTTATAGATGTAATTGTCGTCAGGGATTCCAAGGAGATGGCATACGCTGTACTCCAGTTGGTATGTTATTGTGCATGAGCAAACTGCTTTTTCATACATCACGTAGAGTGTAAATAAGTTGTCCCAAATGGTACTCGTAGCCACCTTACAGTAGATTTCCGAGTTATGCTCTTCTATATATACAAAATAGTACTGGTTTGTGATGCGGTAAACTGATGATGTCAGAAAAATCTGAGTAACTGTCACAAACCAGTATATTTAGTACTTTATCAGGAGAGCATAACTCAAGAAACCTACTGTAATCTTTTGTAATATCAGTCAATATGTTGCAGTAAGCTATGTAATCTGACTGCAGGTTTGATTTTAGTATTTTTTGCAGAAATTTTTGCATTTTACATTTTTTCACAAAATGCAACTTACTCCGTAGTGTCAATATATACATTGTACATTTTCACTTGAAAAAAAAATGCTTCATATAATAACAACCTGGCACAAAAAAGTTGTTATTTTGAGCATAATAAGTATAAGTATTCTGCTTCATGAACAGTCAAAATGTTTTCATATTTTTTCATTCTTTGATGATTCAGTTCATTGGGATAAAGTGACTTTTGCCACAACAGAAAATATATCCATAGAAATCATTCCCCGTTTCAGTTAACTGTTTACGACGACGAGAACTCTGTGACAGTAATGCTGTGTGTGAGAGACATGGGGATGAGTACGTTTGTGTCTGTAGAGCTGGTTACCGTGGAGATGGAAGAACATGCACTGGTTAGCTTACTGTGTTCTCACTAGAGAGCATATATACACAGTATATTACATTCAGACTACAACATAAATGTTGTTTTTTTTTCAGCATAAATCTGGATTTATTTTTTTTAACACCTTTATTGGTTTTTCACATTACAAAAGAATACAATACAATGATAAACCAGATTACAGTACCATACCAAAATCTACCGTCTCATTTTCTGAAAATTCTAATGACCACTTTAATGTATGATAAATGTATTATAATCAAGTGTGTTTATATTCATTTGAATAAGTAACACATATTTTCACGATTTAATAAAATTGTTATTTTCAAATGTAATTTTGTTATGCATTGAATTCTTTAAAGAATCACTCATGCACCTATGATGATAGTTTCGGTACAGCTATAAATATACAAATTCATTCATTGTTTCTAAGGATCAAATAAAAAACTAGAGCACGGAAATGGAATTTGTCTTTCTTTTTTCAGCAACCTCCCCTGTAGCTGACAGTTACCTGATGTTTTCTCAAGGCAGTACTATTATGCAAGTTCCATTTAATCCAACTGACAGTAATCCTGGCAGTCCTGTTGTCATGGCTGATGGTAATAAGACTTGCTATAACTGCTATAGCTAAACACATTCTGATAGCATTTATTGATATTCTCGTGACTACAAGTTATTATAGAAACATGTTATTAAAATTGTTTTAATTTAAAGAATCAGTAATGATATTTTGTTAATTAATGTTGTATTAGTAATAATTTATATCTTATATTTTCTGGCCTGTTGTCCTTCCACGGGATCACATAAACGTTTGTATTTTTGAATCTTCTTGTATGGAAATTACTACGATTACTATATAGGGATGAATTATAAATATTTCTAAGTGTAGCTCAGTTTTTGCTACTGATTTAAGTGAGTTACTTGTTATTTTTATTACTTACTTTTAGGAGAAACTATTGTTGGGCTGGAGGTTGATTGTTATGAGCGTTATGTTTTCTGGACTGATGTGTCGAAAGGAACAATCAGCCGATCTAATTTGGATGGTTCTAATAAACAAGTTATTCTTGATGGTACTTAAAATTTTTTTTAAAGATTTGGTCAGCATCAGTGGAATTTGTTGCTTTGTTTGAAAATCCAATATTCTGCAATATGTATGGTGTATGACATTTAAAATAGTCAACCAGTGAGCAGATACAGTCATATGCAAGCCAATACATGTAACACTTTTAAAAACTTACTTTGCCCAAAACCTGTACACTTTTTATAGTAATTCATTATTTTTGTCCATTTTAGGACTCGAGTCGCCAGAAGGTGTGGCTGTTGATTGGATAGCCAGGAATATCTACTGGACTGACTCTGAGCGTGACTCGGTAGAAGTGGCCAATATTGATGGTACAAATAGGAAGACCTTGATTCGATCTGGTTTAGTTAATCCCAGGGCTATTGTGCTAGATCCGCCTCGAGGGTATAATTACTTTATTTCTAAGTTAAATTAGTTATATTTACTAGGCTTTACTTGCTGTATGAACTATGGAGTCTTGAAGCAGTTTGTTATAAGGAACTATTGTTACAGTATGAACTTTACAGCCAATTCAAAACATTAATTGGTATTGATTATCAATTTTATAAAAATAAAACTATTTTTACAACATTTAGTTCTGTGACAGCAGTTTAAAGCATATTTACGCTTAATTGGGGTCATAAATGTTTGTGCAAAATTGATATTTTCAGCAAAATGTATTGGTCTGACTGGAATCGAGAGGATCCAAAGATTGAGGTAGCAGAAATGGATGGCAGCGGCAGACAAATTTTAGTTAAGGAAGGTCTAGGTTTGCCCAATGGTTTAACAATTGACTACTACAGACAAGAACTTTGCTGGGCTGATGCTGGTAGGTCAATTTGGTGCAATCTTGTTGCCTCCTAATTGAGGATCTGTTTCATGTAGTGATCAAGTTCTTGAAATTTTAACTTTCATTGCAAATAAAGTGAAACTTCGTCAAGATAAGTCTAAGTTCACAAAAATATTACCAAAAACTAAATACTGTAGGTTCAGAGGGGACTCATACTTCAAAACAATGATAACAGGATGTATAAATGAAGGACATGGAAAACATGCTTATTTGCTACTATCATATTTTACAGTTTTACAACCAATGTTTCTTACATTTCCTAAAATTTATTTTTCAAGGTTTGCAGAAGATAGAGTGTGTCCGTGTTGATGGTGGAGGTCGCCGTACAGTGTATAGTCTCGCCTCGTATCCATTCTCAATCACTCAGTCTAATGATGCCTTCTACTGGACTGACTGGAATATGTAAGTCCTGTCTCCTTGCGTTAATAAACTTGGTTAATATACAGGTATAGTACAGCAACAATTATGTAGTAGTAATTAATCTTTAATTATCTGAAACTGTAAATGTTTCTGCTGGCAATTTTTTATACTTAAATAAAATTCATATTTTAACTACATATTTTTTATTTACATATTTTTAGACCTGTCAAACATTTTAATATTTAGACTGAAATAACTCTAGCTGCTTATTGCATTAGCCTTTGGCTGATTCTGGAAAAGACCATGCAGAAAACAAGCAGCTAAGAAACAGACAATTGCGCTTTTAGTAAACACAGGTATTATATCTGCTCTCTACTTGTCATAGTACAAGGTGACTGGCACACAGAATTTAAAAAATGTAATTTTTTTTCCAGTAAGAGTATCCAGAATATTGGATTGTTAGGTGGGAATCTGAATGAGCCAATACCTTTCCCACTAGGTGGAACTGGAAAGCCATACTCAATTGTTGCTGTACCAGCTCGTTGTCCTGGAGGTGTGTTAATGGCTCATTCTTACAAAATCACATTAATTTATCTAACTGTTATTTACTTAATTAATGGCTATTATTCATGCACGTATCATTGTTCATTTATTTCTGCTACATTTATAATCACCATTTGCCAATACCAGCAATGTCCATTATATGTTTGTTTGGCAAAGAGTTTTGTTGCTTTTACAATTCAAAACATGTGTACATGGAAGTGAAATTGAATTTATAAAACAAATTACAGAGTCAGTATATAAATACAGTATGTCTGTTCAGAAAAAGAGGAAACTGCCATTAGAGGTTTGTGATAACACTTTCACAAAACTTCTTGAACTAGAATTTCTCTTTTATAATGCTTTACGATCCTTATAAGTCAACATGTATTTTTACACAAATTGTAATAAGTAAGATCATGATGTCAGTGTAACATTTACATCTTATTACTGGTTTCATAAACTGCTTCTTTTTAGGTTCTAATGCATGTGTTGTGAGCAATGGTGGGTGTAGATATTTGTGTCTACCTGATGCCAGGCGTGGCAGAACATGTGCCTGCCCTGATGATGTGGATGAAGCTGCCTGTAATGAAGTTAGCAAGAAACTAAAATAAGGAAACTTATGGATGATGTACAAACTTTAGCAATATCCATAATGTTATGATGCAACACTTACACACGTAGCAGTACTGCACTGCACCCTGTATCTTACTATACTTACTAAGCAGTCAATTAGGTGTTTGTTCATTGAGCAAGATTATTTCATATAAAACTGTTATTAATTGTAAAAATTTACAATACATCCTGCATTCATAATCTCTTTGAAGCCAGTATATAACCTTTTACCAGTTTTCCATTAAGTAAAAGGTAGATAAGCTATATGTATCAAAATAGGTACCAAGCTTACTTTAAATAAAGTGAGAAGTATAATTTGTGGAATTGACGTTTTTTAACAGAATTTGACATTTTTAATATTTTAAATTTAATTATAATTTAAAAAATTTAAAACAGAAACACTTCCATATGAATAAGCTGTTTTTTGTATTTTTTTCTTCAAATAACTGCAATGTATTTTAAAGTTACAAGTGTTTACCTCATAACAGAAATTAGCATGATACCAGTTACTGATACCAGAGAAAACGTTATAATTTTTTAAAAATACTGTAGCAATACTATATAATCGAATAAATAGCAACTGGAAAAATTTTATTGCATAGGAATAATTTTTTACCTGCTCAATTCTCATAGATTTAGTATTATTTTTTGAAGCTTTAACAGCTTTACATAAATTATTTATAATATTTTTATGTACTAGTAACACTGCAATAGTGAATAGTGTTCAGATAAGTCAATCTTTATAATTTCCATCCATACCATTATAATATGTAGAACAAAGTAGACTATTTGTGTCATCATATAGCTCAGCCAACTAATCTTAAAGGACCAAGGTGCTTGTAGCATCAGGGCACATTTAAGAACAGTAAAAATTCGATTGCTGCGGTTCAAGCTGCAACTCAAATGTAAATCACACTCATTACAGACACTGAATGTAGAATATCTTTTAAAATGATAGCAGTCTTTTAATTTTACAGAAACATGCAATCATCATCAGATTAAAACTGTAATTGTGTAGCATCACATGGTGACACTAGGTATATGGCTTCCAATATAAAGTGTTTGACATAGCAGCCATTTTGGAATCAAGATGGCTATCCAATTTTTCACAAATTTTTATCTCCAGAATGTAGTTTCAAAATCAATCCAGCACTTTCCGAGTCATCATAGAACATGTAACTGGTGACTGAGTGAAAAGAACCGATGCAAGAACAATGTCTTTCAACTTTGTTGTTGAAAGCCATAATCGTATCAAATACTTAGAGCTAGTAAATAGCTGCAGTATCTAGCAGGGATATATGAATATACATATAAAGTATATATTAAATATTCTTTCAGTTAAACAATTTTTAGAAGCACTTTAATTCAGTTTTGTTGCAATAAAGTACATGTAATGTTATATGCCACTTTGAAGTTCAGCCTTTCTTTTACACACATACTTGTCATGACTAGAAAACAAACAATACATTTGTCATGTCTAATGCCCATCTAATGTGTAGGATTATATTTTTTAACATTTTATTGTTTTTTTACATAGAATACATCATGCATTATAATCTGGTTTATCAGTTTTGGTGGGGTACTCTTATTCAAAATGATTGTATGTGCTGTCCGATGCGGTATCGCTGGGGGAGTACTGACCATATTTTTAGATGGTGATGTACAGCCCACACTCAATGTATCCACCCATTTTTAAGGATTTTGGTCTCAAAAATTGACCCATATTTAGGGTTTTCTGTGACAAAAAGGACCAATTTTTAAGTTTTTTTTAAAGTTACCTGGAATTGCTACGTTTAAATAAAATCATGAAAAAAAACGACCCATGTTTAGGGTTTGTTGAAAAGTGGACGAAACTTTACGGACATTTCTGTGAAAAGTGGACCCATTTTTAGGGATTAATTTGTGAAAAAATGACCAACCTGTGTCCTTCTTAGAACCACCTTTGAATCGTCTAAGTAGTGCTTCGCCTTTGCGGCTAGAATTGCAACAGGACATGCACCCTCAGGAACAAATATGGCCACCAGTCGGCCATGTTGAAAGTAAACTGACAAAGAAAGTGTTATGCACGGTAAAAAATGTCAAAGATTCGTACCGGAATTTGACCTACTTGTCAAGGTCATTTTGAAATGTCACCTAGCCTATTATGCCCACCAACCTATGGCGTTCCTAGAACCATCTTTGAGTCATCCAGGCAGCATTTCGTCTTTACAGACATTTCTGTGAAAAGTGGACCCTTTTTTGGGAATTTGTGAAAAAGTGACCCATTTGGGCCACCAACCTATGTCCTTCTTAGAACCACCTTTGAATCGTCCAGGCAGTGCTTCATCTTCATGGCTATAGACTCAATGTTACGTGCCCTCTTGGGAACAAACAGGGCCGTCTGTCGGCCATATTGGAAGTAATCTAGGTCAAAATTACACATAGCCTGTACTATGACCTGTACTTATTCTGAACCAAATATGAAGCTGATTGGCTATAAAAACTGAAGCTGCTATTACGACGTGCAATCTCGGGAACCAATTTGGCTGCCAGTCGACCTTGTTGGAAGTAATCCAAGTCAATATTATACATAACCTGTATATTGACGTGTACTTACTCTGTACCGAATATGGAGCTGATCGGATTAAAACTAATGCAGTTATTGCGAGACAAAGGAAGTGTTATGCATGGTAAAAAATGTTGAAGATTCGCAACGGCATTTAACCTACTTGTCAAGGTCATTTTAAAATGTTACCTAGCCTATTATACCCATCAACATATGGCCTTCCTAGAATCACTTTTGAGTCGTCCAGACAGCGCTTCGTCTTCGCGGCTATAGACACAACGTTGTGGGAACAAACATGGCTACCAATCGGCCACATTGGAAGTAAACAAGGTCAAAAGTAAAAGTGACCTACACTTTGACCTGCATTTAGCCTGTACCGAATATGAAGCTGATTGGGTGGGTAAAAACTGAAGCTATTATCGCAAGACAAAGGAAAGTGTTACATACGACGACGATGACGACGCCTTCACTATAACTATATGCCCAGCCACTATGTGGATAGTCATAACAATATCCAAAATGGTTCTCTGGACAAACCACTCTTCCTGAAAATCACATACAGCTTTGCTCTTAAAACATGCAGTGGCAGTAGGGAAAACTTCGTAAATTTCACAACTAGCATACTGTACTTCAGCGTCCCACTTTTCCAAGTCTTTGATCTGTTTTGGGATTTGCTGTTATTGATTGTACTGCTACAATAGCTTCGTTTACTTTCGTTTGTACATCTCTTAAGTTCTTGATGTGTAAAAGTCGTAAAATTTTAGCTGCATCATTTGAAATATAATCTGCAAATTATAAAAAGTAGAACTTATTAGATAATATTAAAACAAAGTTATTCTGTTGTATAATATTAAAAAAGTTGCAAACATCATGAGATTTTTATAACCCAGTGATTATGCTAACAGATCGAATGATCCCTTATGGCATTCATGACTAGCGCATAGTAGCGGGTGGAGACTAGTAGCAGCAGGAAGTGATGTAATGGGATTACATTAGATTTTTCTTCAAATAGAAACATTCAAGTACTGCATGACAGGTTGTGATGTTGTTTTCCTTTCTTATCCACATAATGGATGAATGTTAAATCACAAAACCCAGCAGCATTACAATCCAAAAGTTTGAACGTACGCTCTATGATTGTACCATAACATTTTCAGAAGATTGCACTACCTCAGAAGTGTCAATCTGAAACTAACTTTCAAATCCATTTAGAATCAGCTGAAAAATACCCGTCTTTGCAAAGAAATGTTACCTGACTAAAAAACATTAATGCTAATCATGAAAAGAAAACTGCATTTAGTATAATTTAATTGTTATTAAAATTACTTACCACCAGTATCAAAACCAAGATCTATTTCAGCTAGAGGAGTTGTATTTGCTTGCTAAAATATAAGAAAATTAACAGAAATCAAAATAAATTTAAAATGACCAAGTTTATTCAAAAGAAATCTTAGGCTGTAAATGCTTTAGTGAAAATCATTTGCTTAAATTCATAGCATATCATGTTTTTGGTAAAATTGTAATGAATTAATGTTCTACTTTTGTATTTCCTCTTACATTATAGTTTACAATGATCATTCAATATTTCCTCTTACATTATAGTTTACAGTGATCATTCAATATTTCCTCTCCAGATAGTGCCACTCAAGCTACACATAGCACAAATTGCCTTTAAAAAAATACTCACAGAGGTAGTTTGCTTTGAAGGCTTTTCTAATGTTTCTTTACTCAGCCTTTCTGTAATTAGCTTACACACAGCCTACAAACACAAATGATCTTTAAAAATGCATTTATACAATTATCACAATTAGAAGTTCATTATTACTAACCACCATGATTGAATTTTATTGATACCCTACGACTCAAGGCCACAGATGTCATACGAAGTAAAAAAACTGGTACATGCATGTACTGAGCAAAGCATACTGTAAATGCCCACCATTGATGAATGTTCAGCCTTTTTTTCCCCATCAGTTGGCTCTAGCTACTAGGTGTCTAGTTGGGCAGTAAGTTACAGTAAGACAATCAAATTTCAAAAAATGCAAGTATAAGATTGGAAGAATTTTGTAACATGGATGTAGGTAACTCTTTAATACGTATATGCTGCCACATGTCTGTTTAGTTTCTGAAAATCACTCCGAGTATTCTCATGGTTATTCCATTAATTGATTTACCCACTACTTCCTGCTTTTATAAAGATGCACTCTACTATTCAATTACACTATAGATAAAGGCAACATACAATGTAGAAAATCAAAATCTTGAGTTGATGTATTATACTATACAATATTAAACATCTATCAACTGGAAAAATTCTAAACATTAACATTTAGTCTTAATTTTGAAGATTTATCATAATTTCTGTTAATTGTATGTTTTTTGCATGTTTAGTATTGGGGGGTGGAGAGGAAAGGGTGGAACAGACATTCACGAGTACACACCTTACAGACTTCATGGTGATTATGATGTGGAGGGATTTTGAGTAATGTTGCTAATGATGCCACTCCTGCTTTAAATTCTGCACTATCAACTGAAACATTAGAAAACAAGTTACAATATTAAAACGACAATTTTATACCACATGCATACATACATGGAACAGCACAATAATAAACAGCTTCTTCCAATTCAGTTATATTTCAAATAGTTTCTAGATTATTTTCCTTTTTAAAATATAACTTATATAACATTATACATCTTATATCTATCATTGTGATAACAAACAATTGTCCCTTTATGACAGTTGAGTGATTCAAGTAATTGCCAAACCTGGCCGCCTCAGTAATGCAAGAATATATTTAACAGACAACAACAGGACAGCAGGAATCCTAGCTAGTTATATTTTTCAAATTTCACACTGGTAAGAATTGAAGTCAAACTATTTTTACAACTTCAGAATAGAAAATCATACTTCTGTTGAAAAGCGCTTTCTCCTGCAGAACAAGGAACTTGACAAAAATGTGGTAATGCAAATTCATGACAAAACAGATTGAAATTTGAAATTTTGAAAAGTGCTTTCTTGTGCAGAACAAATAACTGCAATTCATGAAAAACAGATTGAAATTTTAAGAAAAAGTGATATTTTATAGAACAGGGCTTTGTGTCATGTATTTTCTCTCAAAGTTTTAAGGTCATTAGAAACTGGTTTATTAGGAACACATTGACACATTAAATATCACCTATTGCAAATAATTCGCAAAAATATCACATTCCAAGGATGCTAAAACTGAAACAACACAAAACTCAGACAAAATAATTTTCCATTCCCAAAACTTACAGTCTAAGTTGTCAAGTGGATTAGTTAATGGCTCTCCTGTGCTTTGTTTGGTTTGTGATGCTGCATCAGAAGACACGTTATTGTACTTTTCCACTAGAAAAACAAAATTACAACTATACTATCTATAAAACATAGTGACAGAAGTAGCAGTGGAAAAATGAACAACTGGACCTACTAACACTTTTTTGTGGCAATGTACGATTAGTGTTGAATATGTCAAATTTTCTGTTTGTAGTTTTTGTCAAGCTTTTGAAAAGTAACAGCTAAATACAAGTGCAGTGCGAAAGAACAAGTATCAAGCTCAGGGGGAGAGATTACTATTTTGCTCATCTAACATCTAATGTATGATAACCATTTATCAGCTTTGATATTATATTGCCTTACACACTCAGTAGGAAAAGAAAAACTACTTCAACGTCAGGCAATTTATACTTTACAATAAATCTCTCATAGGTAGGTATTAAGGAAGATTATCAAACTGGTATAAGCAAAAAACATGACAAAAGATAACACAAGGGCACATGTATCATGTATTCTAAGCAAACATACTACTTATTTCTATCTAAAATAGTATCATCTCATAAATCTAATTATATTAAATATTTCCATATACTTATTATATAGTCAGGTACAAGTACCCATTCTATTACCATTGTCTCCATATTCCAACCTAATGGCATAACCCAACAGCCAGTCAGTGGCTGCAAGTCTATCATCTTGATTATAAGGACATCCCAAGTCTTGTAGATACTAAAAATACATTCAAACAAAGGACATTTAAACACGAATCCATGAGTAATTTTTTAGTAATTTATATTTAGCTAATTAAACAATTATATGTTAATAATCAAGCTTAATCTGATAGGCTTGTAGAGATATATCAATAACACTGAGAGAATGATATTTTAATTAAAATTATAACCAAAAACAATTATTTATTACTCCACCTGAAAAAATACTGAACTGAAGTATATTTGATTTCTTGAAATAGTTACATATATTTTGACTGAGAATATTGCCTAACCCATGCCACAACAACATGAAATTTCCAAAAATTGTGATTCCTAGTACAAAAACACCACGTGTGCCACAAAGCATGCTGTCACATCGGTAACAACCTAATGTTTGGTACATTGCAAGAAAGCAATAGCATCACTGACACAGACTGTAACAAACAAGTCTAACCCAGTACCCAAAGAAAAACAAACAGGTAAAACTACTTGGACAAAGCAAATAGACTATTAAATCACAGTCTAAACACTGATCTATTTTATACCTTTTGGATAGCTTTCAGCCACTGAGTCTTTTCGACAGCCCTCAGTTGTTCCCTGTCTTCTATTTTATAATGACGAATCTTCTGGTCCTCCAGCCAGATTATTATGTTATGAAAATCGGAGTCATCTGCATAAAATAAAGTTAATAGCTGATGAAATCCATAAAGTGATAAAACTGGTTGCGAACTAAGGAAGAAAAGACCTTCTAAAATCATAGAAGAGGGTGTTATGTTTGTAACAAAGACAGGGTCCTTGAAACTAAAAAGATATAGTAAGACAGCCTGGAAATTAAAGGCAAAACGGGGTATGAATTTAAATATATATATACACATATACAATATATATATATATTTAATATATCACTCACCCTCTGCACTTTACCGTGTTAATTCTGTAAGTATTGCTAACCAAGAATCTTCAAATTACGAAGGAAGACAATATTTATAGTCCTGCACATATGACCCTATTATGGACAGCCTATGGCTTGTCTGTAGGATCATGGCCAGCTCCTATCTCAAAGTGGTTGCAGTTTGACTAGCCTTCATGGACTGGCCATAGGTTGTCCATATTAGGATCATGTGTGCAGGGCAAAGAAATATTATAATATAAATATAAAGATATGAAACAACACAAAAGGCAGTTAATTCATTAGTCCTAGCTTCATGACCCTACTATCGCTTGCCTATAGCTAAGCCGTAGGCCAGGGTCAAAGCCCAGACATGTCGTTATATTTTAAATATATGATATATTATCCATACAGCCTTCTATGTAATCTAGTGTAGTATATTTTTAAATTATGACATACTATCCATACGGCCTCCTGTGTAATCTATACATAAACAGGTTCTGAAACATCGGGCCAGTCTTGGACAATGCCTCCTCTTCCAACTAATATTTACGCTCCAAATATCAAGTACCTGCACTCAAATTCACACACTGACTTGATCACAAATCCTGTTTCTTCAACTTTCAACACAAAAATAGTCACTTCTTCATTATCCGGCGCTAAATTCAGATGCCTTTCAAGAGCGATTCCAAAAATCTCATATTAACACACTTGTCTACATTGGAACCTTACACAGGGTATGTATTTATGAGAGGGGTAGGGGGTCCCCCCAGGGTGCAATGCTCGCACTTAACAATTGGCAATTTTGCTGCTTGCACTTAACTAGTCCTGCAAGCATGACCCTACTATGGACAGCCTACGGCTTGTCCGTAGAGTCATGACCGCCTCGTATCTCAGACCAACCGAAGCTCGAAAACACTTACTTTCCTAATAAATTCTACCCAAATTTTTGCTTCTGCCTATTCCTCAACTACTCCGCTTCTTATACCACAGTATTCAGATAACTTAATCAAAGATTCAAGTTTACATCAGCATAAAATCCAAAATGCACTCTTGAAGGTTTGTTCATCCATTGTATGGATGAATTCCAGTCACTTGGACCCCTGGTCAATTGGACCCCTGGTTACTTGGACCCCTGGCCAAGTCACTTGGACCCCAGGTCACTTGGACCCCTGGGGAAATTGGTTTAATTAGAGATTATGACATGTATTTTTGAGGAAGTTTGTGAGTTTTAC
>JAOXYB010034185.1:0-14113 GCA_028565635.1 Phoronis ovalis | reverse complement strand
TTAAAGTGTTTATAATCTGTATGAATAAATCTGTAACATATTCCATTGTAATTTTTTCAAAAATTATAGCTATTATCAGATTAATTGGGGATAAGCCCTAATCACACTTCAATAACAAAGTAGCATGGTTTGAGTCCCACTTCCTGTCAAAATCTGTTCCGGCAAGAAATAGCTACGGACTTTCTACAAGCTGGCAAAAAAAACTGCATGGCGCTGATTGGGAGTGCGTGGCGCTCAAAATTGGGTGCGTGGCAGTAAACCACGCTAAAAGTGGTCGTGGAGAACACTGCAACCCATGGCTTCGTGAATCCGTCAAGTCAACGCTTAGTCTTTCCCGAAATGGGCGCAACGTGAGGTGCACTCGCAGGTACAAACATGGCCGCCAATCGGCCATGTTGGAAGTAATCGAGGTCAAAATTATATCCGACCTGTGCTTTGACCTGTACTTACCCTGTAGCAAATACAAAGATGATCTGACGAAAGCTGAAGCCGTTATAGCGAGACAAAGAAAAGGTTACATACCCGCAACATACCCTACGACTATATGCCCATTCACTATACATAGTGATGGGCATAAAAATACCTATTAATGTATTTGTTTATTTATTTTGACACAAATATGTTTAATTGAAAAAAATCTAGGTATTATTATACTGGCCAGTTTATTTTCTTGTCCCCTAAGTATTCCGCTGTTGATTTTGTGTTATAGCTGCACCACCTAGAATACAGTTTGTTGCTGACAAGTTGCTGCTTTAAGGATGATTTATCAAGAACCAACATTCAGATTATGAAGTTATGGTTGTCAACAAAAAGAGTAACGTACAAGGATTTTAACAGTATGTGACATTCCGAGAAACTTTTGGCGAAAAGAGCATGGGAACATTAGAAGGATCGAAAAGAGCATGGGAGCATTAGAAGGAGATTCTCAAACATTGTCCGGGTTTCGAGCGCAGCTGGTTTGGAATCCAGGGCTGCAGTCATAATACAAAATCAATAGCGGAATACTTAACAGGACAAGAATTGGACTTCTAGGCACCTTGTTATTAGTTTTAACATGTTAAGACATTAGATGATGATGTAGCAGATGAGAGAAAAATGAACGACTGCAGACACCAATACTTACATCTGTCAATTCCCTTGGAATGCCTGATACAAACAGACTAACACCATTTGGATCAGGAGCTGGCATTCTACCTGTTTCCAGTTGCCTACAGAAAAAAAAATTATGTTTGGTTACATTTCAGTAAAATAAATAATGTTTGCTGTGACAGTTTATATTTTTGTTATAAAATGATTTTTTAAAGTTCTGATCAAATGACAAAGGAAGGATGATAGTGCCATGTTTGGAATATGTTGCACTGCTTATATTATAACAGTTGATTTTATTTCATAATCTTGAAGTAAGCTATCTACACACACTCTGATTGGGTAAGCAGAAAGGTAGATGTTTATACTGGTTGTTTAATCTGCAAGCTGAATATAACTGTACATCTGAATATAACTGTATAAGCTGATAGTTGGCCAGTCAGTCAATCAAACTTAAAATATAACAATTCTTACAAAAGAGATCAATACACTAGTTGAAAGAGTTCCTGTAGAACCTACTTTTGAAATCTGTAAGCTGATGTTTGATGTTGTGGTATATCTCTACCAGGACCAGAAACATACGAGTTGAAGGAAGTTGACCCAAAATCTTCTACCATAGGATTCCAATCATCTAGATTCTCTTTGCTCATACCGCTTGAATTCTTAAAGAACAGTGCAGTGGTACATTGTATGTGGTTTTAAATAATTATATAGATTGGGCTTTAACTACAAGAAATTCTGCAAAATCTAATTCTAAAAAGGTAAAGGTGAGGTTTATAGTCTTGTATCAACTGAAGTTTTCACACGATTACCCCCTGCAATTATGGCCTTGTCACACCTAGAACCTCCTCAACTCCCTGGGGAGCATACAATAAGGCTGCCAATCAGTGCACTACACTGGCCTGGGTCACACCCTAACAGGTACTCACTTTAAGGCTGAGTGAACCGAGGCCGTACACATTTAAGACTTGCTGCCCAAGAAGCCACCACAGAAAGAACTTTCAGTGCAGAGTGCGAATCGAACCCGGGATCTCCAGATTATAAATCAGACTCTTTACTTATATAGTTAATTGGGCAATTTATAATTCTGGAAGAATTGTACAAAATCTTGGGTTTCAAGTCGATATCAAAGCATTCTGCACTGCTCTCAAGAGCTCTCAAATTTTCTGGCCATGTGATATACATAATACCGCCTTCCCAAGGTTTTCTAGGGTACAGAAAATGCCAAAGAAGTATTGACATCGAGTTTAATGTCTAGAAGCAGATTGATATTTCATCTAATATCTAATACTACTACCTGACTGAAAAATGAAGTGATATCCTTTTATCTTCCTGGTAAAACCCAATAACTTTCCTCATCCAAGATCCCAACCTATATTTTTCTTCATTGAAGATCCCTGGTACTGGTGGTAATCCCCGTGTGAACATGTTATTTGCCCTGCCATCCTCTGCCATCCCCCAGTCCCCAGGGGCAAGACATTCAACCGACTCCAGCATAGATTGGACAACGCAGCAGTATCTAGCACATGTTACCATTACAGTGAAAGTCATACACATAAAAGTTTTTGCTTTTTGTATACTTACATAATTCTCTCCTTGGAGGGGGGTAATCCCTATATATTACCTACTGGAGACCACCTACCAACACAGTACAGCCAGGCGACTGGTCCCCAGACCAGTGGTTCCCTTTTCTGTTTTGCTTTGTTTCTTTTTGATATTATCATTGAATTATTCAAGGTTGTCTAAAATTGCCTCCACTTACCCTACCCATGGGACACATACCCTACCAACCTCTTTGTCCAGTACCCCCGGAAGCAAGCGCTACACCCGGGGTAAATGAATTGTCCAAAATTAAGGCATAGGTGATAGGG
This sequence comes from Phoronis ovalis, assembly GCA_028565635.1. Taxonomy (NCBI): domain Eukaryota; kingdom Metazoa; phylum Phoronida; family Phoronidae; genus Phoronis; species Phoronis ovalis. The sequence goes on along the minus strand of JAOXYB010034185.1, from coordinate 11,156 downwards.
ATAGAACAAATAAAAATTACGAATATAATGCATTTGCTCTCAATATTATACCGAAAATCACAATTTATTAGCAGAACATGAAAAAAGTTTGGGCATAACTTAACAAATAGCCATGCAACAAAAATGTGTAAAAATTAAAATTTGGACTAGGACTTAGGAATAGGAGTTACGGGAGTTAGAACTTAGAAGTCTGCAAAAATGAGCGCTCGGAAAAATGTATATTAAAAGAAATTTCAATAAGTTAAGATAAGTCTGATTCGTCTAGTGTTATCTTGAAACACTATTTAAAAACCCTATATTTCTAGTTTGTGAAAAAATCAATGCGTTTTAAATTTTTGACAATTAACAGCAATCTTACCAAACCATGTGCGGGCCTTAGCAGAAGTAACGTCCTGGTGTCAGTGATAAAATAAGGGATTTGGCGCACATGTGTCGTTTATCATTTATTGATTACTATCCGCGTTTAATTAGAAAACCCAAATATGTACTTGTTTTTATCACCAATTACTATCATATATGAAGTAACTTAAACATTTTTCTTAATATAATAATTTTTTTCAAAAGGGAAGTTACAAATTGAATTTTTATTTTCTATTTAGCCAACTGAAGCTTTTCATTGGCCTTTTAAATCACATGATCAGGAAGCCATTTTCATTTTGTTGGCATCGAAAACGAAATAAAATGAGGGATAGACACCATATAATTTAACGTGATGATTATTTTAAAGTGGCCCGTGATAGTTTTGGATGGTAAGTACTGACCGGTTGAGTATGAAATACTTTTCCCGTGACAACCTTGCTGTGTGACTACTTGTACCATCGAAGAGAGACAATATCAATCATTACTGTCGGTGTCGATCGACAAAATTTTCTGACGCTGCTGTTGTAACAGCTGACATTGACAGTGAGACTCAGATACCCTGCAGATTACTGTCTTGATATTTACCGGAACCAGTAAGCAATTACATTGTCGTTGCGCTCATTTGTATATAGTGGGGTTTAAATAGTCACAAAACAAAAGGTGTGGTTCAAAACATTTTAAAACACACCTGAGCGAATGACTCGTCACACAAAAACAAACATCAAAATTGTGAAAATTATTTTTTTGTTAGTAGATATTATTGTATGAAACCGAATTTCTTTTTAGTTACGTGATTGAATACCTAAATGTTTTGAACCCTGGACAGATATTTAGGTCGTATTAAGCTACTAGTGTATTTATGCTAAATAATTGTACTGTAACCTTTGTACTCTAAAACCACAAATTACAGGACAATTACACACTTAAACAATACAAGCCTTACATTGCATAAAATAATTTTCATCAGGTGACATATTACTAGAAATTTATTCATGTTGATCAATACGACTATAATTCAAATATAGTATGACTTTCAATTCGAGCTGTTACATACAAATTGCAACACTCATCAAAACATAGTAGTGTATTTTGAGTATTGATTTTGTTTAGAATGCCTTTCGGTTTTAAACACAAGTGTGATACCTTGATGTAGTAAATTTGTGGACTGGTGTGAGAGTAAAGGTACTAACTATTGTACATTTTTCTTTAGGTCACTATGTCTGACGCGGAAGATGATACTCCTGCTTTCCAAGAGGAAGAAAGCCCGGAAGCAGATAGCCAACCGGTTTGTGATCAATCTGATCTCACCATTCCAGAAAATGGCACTCCAACAGCTGCACAACATTCGATAGATGACCAAAAACATGGTGGCTCACTAGTACAGTTAGTCTCCTGCACTTCTGATGAACAGTTTCATTCCTTGAATGCAGAAGCAGATAGTCAACTGCTGTGTGAACAGCCTACACACAATAACTTGCCAATAGAGTCACTCTGTAATAGTGACATGCATTCCTCGAACCTGAAAAATGGAGATACAGGTGTACACGACATGCCAAGTTGTACAGATAATATCATAGTAAATCTTAATGAAGTGAGCTCATGTGAAGGAACAGCACAGAGCATGGTTTCCATTGGTTCACTGCCAGATACCCAATATCAGCCATCAAGAATTCTGTCAAACACAGAACAAATGTATAGAACTTCAAACTCATTAATTAGTATTGGCAATCAAGAACAGCTTTTATCACAAGGTCCTAGTGATGCTAGTGAAAAGGAAGAAAATTATTCATATAGTGAAGATGGAACTTTAATTCCAGACTCTACGTTATGTAAGCAACAAACCAATATTTCAAGTGCAGATGAGTGCCACAGTCATAGTGACATTATTCCAGATAGTAATTTATTATTGGGAAACCTTGCTGGGGACCATATAATCAGTCACAATGAAATTGCTGCTGTAAGGCAAGTTGTGGAAATTTCAGAAAATTCTTTGCTAGAAATAGAAAGAACAGAGGATGATACTGATGAGGAATTAGAATTGTCTCCACCTGAAGAAGATTTTAATTCTTATGTCATAGGTCAAAGTTCACATTCCAGTCAAGGTCAATATTTACCAATTATGGATAGTGCAAGTGAACCTTTTGAACCGGAATGTGACCAAATAAATGATGTGCAATGCAATGATATTGAAGATAGTAATAACGTTCTTGACATTGGAACAGCAGCCAATGGTGATGTTTTACCTTCTAGATTGAAAGAATCCACATGTTCAATTCAGTCCAGGCCGAGGGATAATTGCAATTATGAAATGGAGGATCAAGTTTCAGGAACCATGAATACATCAAATCATGTGCCAAATAGGGGAAACGGTGAATTAAATGCCACAAAACATGAAGGTGTTCCAAAAGAAGATGCAGTAAAAACTGTGCTATCTTACAGTAACTTTGATGATGTCGACCTAATATCAGAAGACAATGGTCAGTTGGCACAGACCAATACCAATATACTAAATGAAAAAGAATTGCTATCTCCTAGTCCAGGTGCAAATGTTATGGATAGCAATAGTGATAGTGACAGCGATAGTAGTGAAGATGCAAATTTAACTGAAGATGACCTTGGTACTAAATACAAACAGATTTCAGGAACACGCCATCTCCATGGTTTGATGACAGGAAATGTAGATGTAAATTCTACATTAATAACTGAAGATTCAACTGTGTTACGTGATACTAAAACTTTGTCTGCTGCTGGTAGTTTACATCAAGATGTCAGTTACAGCAATGATAATGAGGAACAACTTTTATCTGAACTAGATGCAGAATTAGATTTTAATATTACACCTCCACAACTGGTCAACAGTGCTTCATTAAGTTCAGTTTTACCTAATGGATTGAAATATGCTGTATCTGTGAAAGAATTTCCTGAATACAAGCAACTACTTGCTAAAGTGGACTTATTAGATGAAAAACTAAATAGCAAAACTGAAATTATTAAACAGTAAGTCTTTTTGTTACAATTAAAATATTTTCGCATTACTTCAATTGAAATATTTTGAGTATTTTAAGCTGAAATTTATTACGTCTAGCTCTTCCTTGTTCAACAAGCAAAACGTTTCTAAAACACTCACATTTCCTTTGGGATTTTGGCCAAGTTAAAAAATATGACTGTTAATAAGTGATAAAAATATTTTAGGGTAGTGATATGGAAAATATGTTTTAATTGCTTATACTGGGAATGAGTTAATGTTTTTAGCACTGAATGACAATCCTGTGAGAGACCTTTCACAATAAATTGTTCTGTGGCAGCACTTGTTGAAAAAATATGTAGAACCTGTGAAATTTAATTGTGTGCTACTATAGCAACTTTAAGCATAAATTTACATTGCAAACAAACAATGTTCTGGTAGATGTATCTAAGTAGTATTGTGCAAATCCTTAATTGTTACTAGATATTACTTATGCCTCTCACTGTAGCAAGGTCTTCTCTTAGACTCTCTCTTGTTTTAGACTGAGGTCAAAGAATGATGAGTTGTCTAATCAAATGGATGTTGTGGTTCAAGAAAGGAACAAGTTTTTTGGTCAAGTGCAGAGTTATAAATCTAAGAGTACTGATGAAATATACTTAGCAAACATTAAAGAGGTAACACATTAGCTAGCAAACCTTGTGTACCTGATCATTTAACATTTATATACAAAGTAATTTAATGATAACAATACTGCATTTACAACTCTAAACACGCAATCATGGATGCAGCATGTCAGAAAAATATATCTGTGTTTTACAGAGCATGAGAAACATGCCGCAAGTTGTTCAAACTTTCTACTATATTTTCGTTATTTGATTAAATAGGTTAGTAGTTTTTTTGAGGGATTTCATAAGCATGTCTTTGTTAAATTTCAGCTGGAAAACAATCTAGTACAATTCCAAAAAGAAGTTCGATTTTACAAAGAAAAACTTGCTTCTCATGATGCAGCGGCCAAGCAAGCTATTTTAAAACTTAAAGGGGAATTGGATCAGGTAGTACATAATTTATTAGTCTTCACACTTTTCTGCAGTTCTTCATTGTTCTAGTAGACCCTAATACCTGGAAATTATAACTGAAATCAGATCCTAGTGTGCATGTGACAAGTTATTTACACTTTACAGTTTGATTCAAATTTTGGGCAGTTTATTGAAAAAACAGACTAATAAAAGAATACATTTCTGCTAAGGTATTAACTGAAGGATTATGAAAAGTTACTTTACTTATCTGTCACATGATTATGTAAATTGTAAGGAGGCCACTTTGGGTAAAAGCTCATGTTTTTCAACATGTAAACTTTAAACAAGTATAACTCTAACACCCCTATAGATACAAAGTTGAAACTTGGCCAAAATTAATTTCAAATAGAGATCTCCAAAATTATATCTCAATTTTTAAAATTTTGTATCATTCACAAGTTATGACTTTCCAAAATTCCACTGCCAAAAATTTTCATTTTTTTCTGATACCCATATCTTTAGAAGCACATCATTTCAGAACTAAAAAAAATTTCAAAAATCTTAGATACGTTATTAGAGTTCCTAGTTGAAAGTTAATTTTGGCCAAATTTTAGCTTAGTATCTGCAGGGGTGTTGGACTGAATTTTGCATTTTGAAAAACATGAGGTTTCACCCAAATGGCTCTCTTGCTGATTACACAATCATGTGGTAGCTAAGTAGAAGGATTTTTCATAATCCTTCCAAAAATATATACTTTTATTAGTGTATTTTTTCATTAAACTGCCCACAATTAAACCCAAAGTGCAAAGCGTGAATAACTTGTCCTGAACTGGTGTAAAGGTTAAGAATGCCTTTGACAGTATTGCCTCACAGTATGTTGACAGACTTAACATTACACTTAATCAGTACCGAAATATGTTTTAATCCTAGAGGCGGAAGCAAGATACTACCCGAAGAGTGGATTTTGTTATATTTCTCATTGATTGGGCATTGTATTTTGTACAATTAAAAAAGATGGATTCTAATATGCACTGAAGTCTTTATGTACTTCTCCACTGTATTCTCTAGCCTTGTTATTCATTGTACTAATGTAAAAAGTAAGATAAATACAGAAATAGACTTTCCAGGCATGAGTTTTAAGAGACCCGTTGTGACCTTGAAACTGTATTAGCTAGACATTAGCTTGTTATAAGGTTGACATAAGGTTTGTTAAGTTCACTTTGGCTAAGATAAGGACTGTGGCAACTTTAGGAATCTTTGTTAAGCTATATTACTCAGTTTATTGAATGGCTGTAACTGGAATACTTTTTAAACATTGTAGTCTGACAAAAAGGCTTCAGATGCTGTCAAAGAAAAAGATACCATGGTTGTTAGGTATGCGCAAAGTGAAAGTAAAATTTTAGAGCTGAGAAAAGTTCTTGATCGCCTGGAACTAATGTTTCGTGATGTCAACAAAGAAAAAGAAGCATTAGCTGGAATCTTACGGACAACTAAAGCCGAGAAACAAAAACTTGGGGATGCTTATGATGTTAAGGTATGATTTAAAATAAGAGTCAGATATAATCTTTATCAGTCCTTTAGTATTTGCCAACTGTCTTGATTCTTGACGCAGTTCTCATCTGGTGTTGCTGCAATCTCAAATAACAGATGTCTGATATATTCATGTTAAAGTTTTTTCTGCTTATTTTGTCTTGTTTCCATGTGTTGGGGCACAGAAGGTGCTGCACTGACTGGTTCAGAGGTTTGATTTTCAAACTGGTCTGTCACGGGTTATACAGTATAGTATAGTATAGCGACAAGATGTTATACTGAAAATAATTTTTATAAATAATTCATGTTGTGATGATGTTATTGCAATAATAAATATTTGTAACATCAATGACAGCAAGAAGATTTAAAAAAGAAGAATTTCTAAATAGTGTATATGTGTGACTGAGCACTCTATTTTTTGTTTGTGCAGCGGGCAGATTTGTTTGCTTTACAAAAGGAGTTGGAGAAACAGAAAGAGGTGGTGTCGTCACAAGATGTTCGTGTTAAATGGGCACAAAACAAACTTAGAGCTGAACTAGATGCTCACAAGGTAAATATAAGAATCGTTCGGCTAAAAGAAAGCACGGGGTAAGGAAAATGTAAGAAAGGATATATGATTTGAATCGAGGAAGTAAATTAGAATACAAGTAGGGTAGTCTGGGTAGTCATCTCTATGAAGTTCTTACCAGTTCAATCAAGGGTAATTATGGAAAGTAACATTTGTGGATTCTTCTTAAGCAGGCATATTGGTAGCTGTCAGAAATGGCTTCCGGAGATACACACACCTCTAAAATATTAATCATCTCGAGCATTATCCACCAGTAATGCAGTATTATTTGGTATGGTTATAATGTCGAATAATTAAAGCACTATATAATCATTCTAAATTTTTGTAAAACTAACATTTTATGGGGAAAAAACCTTGAAAGTATGATGAACTAAGGACATTTTAGACTAATTTGTATTAATAAAATTTTACTATCGTGGCTGCATGAGCATATTTAGTTCAGCGATCCTAGCATTCCTCATGTCATAATTTAGAGGCGATGGGTATTAATTAGGATAATTAAATTGTAACTTTAAGCTGTCGTATAAGGGATGTTACTTGATACATGTGTTGTTAACGGTCACCATTTTGGCAGAATTTTGCATATTATAAATAATACTTGAATTTAAATACAAGATATAACATTTAATTGTACTTAACCTAATTATATCAGATTCTTATATTGATAAAAATAGCTTGACAGACAGGTAAAAATGCATGCAACAGTAGAGCTTTCTGCACTACCTATTTGCCACTGTAATGGTAAATTTTCCATTTTGCGCAGGAAATGAAAGCTAAACAGGAAGACACAGCAAGAAAATTAGCCGAGGCTAAGGAAGAAACTGAAATTATTCGAAGGGATTGTCAAGCTATGATAAAAACATATCAGGTAAACATGGATGTCACAAAGTAATTTTCTAACTTACTTTTATTTGTAAAATGGTCAATATCTCTGAAAACGAAAACTATATCAGAAGGGTAAATGCCATGTGTATATCCAGCACAAAAAGGAGGAAGGGAGGGCTGCTTTTATTTTCTTTCCATTGGTGGTTGTTATACCGTTGTGTGGACAATATGATTTAAATCTAAGGCATATGAAAAACATTTAAATCTATGTATGTAGGGTATGAAAAAAAAATTGGTACGTACATTAAATTGGTTGAATCTTGAAAACTATGATAGTTAGAGATACCGTTGCAAGTCAAAGGGAAAATACAGATCAAAATACATGTGATTTTGAGTTTGACCTAGATGACTTCCAATATGACCATCTCGTGGCCATGTTTTATCTGGAAATAAACTATTTGTGCTGCTTTCTTAAAAACTCTGATAGACAGAGACAATGTTACAAGCCAAGCATATCTGTTTGTGATGATTGTGCATCTGATGAGCATATGACCTCAATTAGCTTAATAATGACCTTTGACCTTGACTTATTTTTAAATTATTTTTGCAATCCAACATTCAATATAATAAGATGACCTATTTTTAATTAATTTTTTTTCTTGCAGTCCAACATTCAATATATTAAGATAATCCCAAGTGCAGGTTAAGTTAGCCATTGATTTTAAAATGTGAGGGGATTAGTGTTATGTACCAACACCTTGTATTTTTGTGGAACAGCTTTTCCGTAAATGTTAAATGTACAGACTTGTTTGATGTAATTACCCTCATCCTTTTATAATATTTAAAAAGGTCAGACTATGTAGGTCATGTTTATTTACCAGTTGTTTCTTTTGTTATAGGAGTCGGAGGAAATCAAGTCAAATTCCCTAGATATTGAATTACGGAAGAAAAAGACAGAATTGCAGCAGTTTGAACAGGAAAAAAGTGACGTTGAGGAGGTAATTACTGGTATTCATTTCAAAAAGGAAGAAATCCAGTTTATTATCACTGCAGCTTTTTCCAGTTCCCTTGGTCTTTTAACAATCTGTTAAGTATCCGACTTTTATTGTGATTTAAGCTATTCCCTTGAAAACCTGAAATGTTCTGCTTCCCGGTTATCGTAGTAATTCTAACTATTTTCGCCTCTCTCCTGTCGTTATTAAAATCAACTCCCAATAATAACTTTTCCACTCTGTTTCGCTTGTAATAAACTGAAACCTCTACCCCTTACCACCATTGTTATAATTATTTCGTGCCTTTCCCCGATAATTTTTATTGGATCAGTCCTTAAATGAATTTCATGTTTTTACACAAGTCTGGACCATATTGAACATTACTGGTAAACACTGCTTCAAATCGTTCCTGACAGAGTTGCTGAATAAATATCTTAACGAGGTCTTAGGTCATTCGTATTGAAACCACCAAAGGAATATTCGTTTTATGTACCAAAGTGAATGTGTTTTTTTTTAATCTCAAAACACTGTGCTGTATTCACAAGTTAAATTGACAATTTTCTACACTTTAACTGGTGTATAAATGATGTTATAGCAAATAAACGTACATTTCAATTATGTGGAAACTGCAAAAATATTTTTCATGTTATATTTAGATTCATGTAATGACCAAAAGAGAACTAGATAGTTTAAAGTGCCAACATAAGGACTTAATGGAAGAAGCTAAAACGCTGAATGATAAAGTAAGTTTTCGGGTGTAACTTCAAGTTTTACATTCAGATTACTAAGGAAGAAATAAAATGTTTAAGTAGCATCTGAAATTATGAACATCAGTGTTCTAACAAATAAAGTTAACTGTAATTAGAGGTTTGTCAGTTTTAGTATACATAAAATAATATTATTTGATTTACAAGTGGATGTCTAATTGTACAGTAGAATAGTACAGATGTCTGCTTCATCATCAGTCAACATTTGTTAAAATGAAATTATTTTAATAATGAGACATTTTCTTGGTTTGCAATCCACCACTTTTAGTCATTTTGATAGACTTCCACATGCAACTGAATTTACTAGGTTGATAATGTGCAAATGTTTGTTATTACAGGTGAAAGCCCATGAAGAAGAAAGGTTGACCAATGAAAGTACAATGAACAAGTTCAGGGAGATCATGCAAAGTCAGAAACGTACCATCAGAGAATCACAAGATAAAGTCAGAGAACTGGAGACAAAAAGAGATGAACTTGAGAGGTAAGATTAAGACCATTTTGTTGATTTAAAATCCAAATTAAATAACTTGAAAAATAATTTTTCTAAATCTTATAAATTTGGAACAGGCTAGTGACATTTTATCAGTAAATAAATAAACACGATACTTTTCTAAGCATTGAGTTTAACCCAAATCTCACATTTTCTCACAATATCACCTGGTAAACGATACTTGAAACTGTAACTAGAAAGAGTTCTATTATGGTAGACTTAAATATGACTCCTCACTAGATGTCATTAGCTGTTCAGCATTTCGTTAAGTATTTGCAGAAGTAACAATCACATTTCACATGCCTAGTATACGACTGTGTTCAATTTGCAAGATGGCAGAGTACCGTTGATGCCTGCTGCCACCTATTAGACTCTCATTACCTGGATATTGATATTGGATGACCAGGCGTTATTGCTTCAAGATAACACAGAGTTACTATGCAGGATGTGTCATTTTTGATTAATAGTTAAATTTTTAAATAATACAACGTAATAACTATGCAATAAACTACCCTTTACATATCCAACAGTATTCCAAATATTGGTCATTGATCAGTACTAGAAATGTTGTTTGTGAAAGAAAAGCCCTGAACATGTGTATGAGTTTTTGTATGACGTGTGTGAACTTAAGATGTATTAGATTTAATTGTAATTATTGTAATTATACCTGTGCTGTGGGCAGTATTGATTTTTAATGTTATAATTATATGAAATGAAAATAAAAACTCTATTGTACTGGTACCACAAAACAGTTTATATCTCGGTGTAACAAGCAATATGGAACATACATTTCACATTTGGATTTTACCAGATATTGTTGAAGACCTCAAGATAGATGGAGTGAATTCTCTGATCTCTATTTTAAGATAGTCAAAAGATCCGTCAGAGTTTTCCGAATGCAATCTGACAAAATTCAACATTTGTCTGCTGTGATGGCAGGCTTAATCAGAGGCAAAGCTATTCTTCATAAAATATTTTTCTCATCAATAACATGTACTGTGTCATACTTAACTAAACCTTACCAGAAGTTGCTCTCACTTCACAGGAAAGTCTCTCAGATGAACAGTCTACAGGCCCAGATGAATGACGTCCAGCAGACTGACCAAGAACTGCAGCAAGACATAGTATCTTGCAGAGTTCGGGAGACGGAAATGTTAGAACTGACCGAAAGGATGACTGTTAAAAATGCTCAATTACAATCAGAAAACACAGGATTATTGGCTAAAGTTAGAGCTTTATATACTGAGAAGGAAAGCTTAGAAAACAAATGCAGTAGTTTAGAAGAGTCACTAAAATCTCTGGTATGTTAACACAAATGATTTGCACATTTGAATTTAGTTTTGCATGTACTGCAGTTGTCGTAAATTTGACCATTTTGGAATATGCTAAAAGGACACATGTAATTTAAGATTATTAATCTGGAATAATTTGCGACTTCTACAGGTTTTTAAATGCATACAGTTAAATTTAGTTAATTACAGAATAAAATATGTCTACTACCATTATCATGACATTTTTATGCCCATCCACCATAGTGGAATGGGCATATTGTCGTAGTGTAGGCGTCGTTGTCGTTGTATGTAACACTTTCTTTGTCTCGCGATAACAGCTTCAGTTTTTACCCGATCGGTTTCATATTCGGC
>JAOXYB010034174.1:0-14113 GCA_028565635.1 Phoronis ovalis | reverse complement strand
AAAAATACAGCGGAATAAATAAAAATACAGCGGAATAAATAAAAATACAGCGGAATAAATAAAAATACAGCAGAATAAATAAAAAAACAGCGGAATAAATAAAAATACAGCGGAATAAATAAAAATACAGCGGAATAAATAAAAAATACAGCGGAATAAATAAAAAATACAGCGGAATAAATAAAAATCCACCGGAATAAATAAAAATACACCGGAATAAATACAAATACACCGGAATAAATATAGGCTCTTGTGGGCCATGGTAGATTTCAAATATATTTTTTTAAAAAGCTATACGTTGAGAGCCAATTTCTCTCCCATTCGCTTGCATCACACATACATCTTAGGAAAACCGTTTCATTTACCCCCCAACAACCGTACATTCAAGTTTTTCGAGATATTTGACAAAAATTGAACCCCCTTGTTCTAATTGAATTTCAATTGAAATGTGCTATTTCCAATTTATAGGTTTCTTTTTTACGTATTAAGGGTTGTTTCGTTTTCCGTAAAGCTATATCTGAAATGATCGATTCTTTGTGAGATAATATTATTATAGTGATGTGCGATGGTATCGACAAAATAATCTGTACATTCGTCGAAAAACAGCAAGGGATGCTTTATACTAATGTTCTGAGATCTAGAACATTAATGATTTACAGCAAAATTGTTGTCTGTTAGAACAATAAATGAAGGCCGCTTGTTATAACTGTGAATAGTAATAATATAATATAATATAATAATATTATACCAGCATCATTATAAAATAATATAATATTTATATAGTAAAATATAAATATAATAAAATATATTAATAATAATATTAATTCAGCTTAAAATCATTGTTTAGCAACAAGATACGCTCAAACAATATACAGATCTAAATAAATCCAATACACTGTAAACCCTTTATTACTTTTACGGATTATGTCAGAATATGTTGTGCATTTTTCTGCATGTAGGGTATGTGTATTATATACAATTCGAAGGTATTAATATATGTTACTACAAAATATTTAAGGTCAAAGGTAAAAATTTTAGTTAAGAAATAACTTAGATTATAATTAGGATATAGATAGCCTGACTGCGTTTTACAGTTATTTTTGTCAAAATTTATTGTTCATCATCTGCTAAAACTAGAAAGAGATCCAGCTCCTACATATTCGATGGGATCGATGCCGTCTCGTTTGATTACATCGTCTTAATAAGAAAAGCTTAACAGTTTGTGAGGCGGAAATGTAGTTGAGCGAATATCATGATTGCTTTGTAAGCGATATGATGGCATACTCAATATTATATATATATTCCATATTTAAATGTGAAAATTTTCAAAGCAAATGTTGATGATCACAATTATTTACATTGCTCATAGAATTTTTAGTTATTGGTACTCGGCGTTTGCACTATATTCAACTCGCACGTGCAAAGATGAAAAACTGTTCCTGCATGTAATGCATTTTTGTCGCAGGTGTTGAATTTGAATACTGCTCTCATAGGGGGCGCTTTTTATTTAAATCAAAGATGGCCGCCTTTAGTGAAGGCGGTCAGATTTTTGCACAAAAACTTGACGGATTAGATGGTAATTATCTTGGATATTTTATGTTATTTCAGCGCACAACGTAGTATATCACAGTTAGTTTTTTTTGTAATACTGCTAGTATCGTAAGCCTAGTCATTACATGGCAATTCCGATTTCATTTATGTCCACTATGTATCTTTCGCACTAGTCCTAGCTTTAATATGTCCTTTATGACCCTACTATCTTGCCTACGGCAACGTTGCCGTAGGCAAGATAGTAGGGTCATAAAGCTAGGACTACTTTCGCACCAAAATCGATACCATACTAAAAAATAGTTTGTGTCTATCTGGCATATTGGCATTATTTGCGCACAGTACTGATGCAGTTTGATATATCTCCTATCATTGTTTGCACTTGATATTGAGTCATTGTCATATTACAGCTTTATTATATATCCGATTATATTTCTAGCCAAAATATTTGGTTCTTTGTTAACTACAGTTAATAATACATAACTTAGTACTGTCCTATCTTCGTGCAGTAAATATTTATATCTAGTTTAAGCATACATAATTAAATAATTATAACTTACAATTAACATAATTATTCATAGGTATCGTTTCACCTCGTAAACAATCCGAGTTTACTGTGATGGTTGGGTTAGTACTTTGAATTCTGTCAAATTACATTGGCATGACAAGGCTGCAAAATTTTTATCAAAATTTATATTCCAATTTTTTTAAAACTCCAAATGATATGCTGCATGTGGTACTCTATCACTGTAAAATTAGATTGGCCTGTTTTATTTGATTTAAATGTTTAAAATACGTACAATATATATAATCTGTAAGCTTTCATTTACCATATATCTAGTAGTATCGTTTGTGCTAACCTAAGATCTAGTTTCCTTGTTTCTTGTTTAAACCCACTGATGATGTCAATAACAACATGACATTCACTTTCTTTTTTTCCATTTTTAGTTTCTGATAGTGATTTCCGGCTGAAAGACTTGATGTCGAAATTGCGACATAGAAGTAATCAGCTAAAATCATGGGAAGACACAGCCAAAGCATTAAGAATAGCTATGTCGGTAAGTTTGAAGATTTTGAAATATCATGGTTGCCTGATTTAACAGATTATGTAGTGGCAATAGAAAAAAGGAATGTGTGTCTTGAATATGAGTAGTTTGACAGACATTTCACCAACAGAGGCTATGTTAGTCCTAGACTCTTTGGTATCTACATACATTGTGCAAAGTGGCCCACGCAACGGTGTTTACAGGGTGTTTCTCTATGTTTATGCGACCCTGTGGTATAGTGATATTTCGTTTGTGACGTCACACTTTGTAATGAAGACATTAGTTATGGAACAAAGGCATTTCGCATTAGCTTGAACCGAAGCGGGAATCTTTGTGAAAATTTAATCTACATCATTATCATATCATCACACGGCATTTGCGTTCTAAAATTTGAGTGTTCATTTCAAACTAATGCGGTAATGGCTTTGCTGAATAACTAATGTCCTCATTATAAAATAGCACTATACCACAGAGTTGCATTTCATTGCAGACGATAGAAACATGAAAGAATGCTGTATGTTGTCTAAAGCTATTGCCAGTCACAGACAGCCACAAACTGGGTATAGCATTCACTTTGATTTTTCAGGACAAGCGTCACCAGTCTGGTGCTTTAGAACGAGGACAACTTCAAAAATCGTTGGACACGCTACAGAAGGCAATTAAAGGTAACTAACTTCTCTGACAAATTTTACAGAACAACTTTGGCATATAGTTACTGGCAAGTAAATAAATGTTTCCGCATTGACAGAACATGATTGTTACCGACCCAAGTTTATTCTGTTCTGTTCTGCTTTTTACAAGAGAAGTTGTAGTGTAGAGTACAGTGTAATGTTGTATGTTTCTCTTTACTAGTCACATGTCCAGTCAGATTAGCAATTGTCAGTAAAGCAACTATTTAAGGACCTTGTGACACAAACACTGCTCCACATAGACTAAAACAAGCTATTTTAAAATATGCCATATAATTCATAAAGATCAATATAATTCAGTGTTTTCTATTCACAAAACTGAATGTGTGATTCAGTTTGCTGTCTACATTATTGATTCCTCTAAAGCTAGGTGGAGGCAAATTATTAAATATTTCAATAGTTCTGTACATTTTACAAAGGTTGGGTAATTTGTGAGAAAGAGGCATGTGCGGTAATTCTTATTTATGTGTTTGTTATAGTGACTACTGTGCCATGTATGTTGGAAAGACTTGAAAACATTTCAAGACAGCTTTTCCTGAGGTACCATTTATCTGGGAGCAGCGTCTTTATAAGTTCTGATATGTTTTATGTTGAAGTTCAGTTGGAAGGCACTGGCAGAGTTCGAGATGTTAAACTCACGCATGAACAATGGGACCCTGTGGTAAGAAGAGTGTCACGTATGTTTAAGAGTGTGAAAAAAGACCCTTTTATATAGTAAAGGATTCAAGTCTTGCCGAGTACCAGATACTGAAATATGCCTGTAACTGTACAGTTTGTAACTGAATGTGTTATAATGTAATTCTAGACTTTAAATTTGATTTGCTTTACGCATAAAAGTCAATATTTTGTAGCAGGTATTGTATATTTTTTATTATCTTTGTAATTAAACTACTATGTCTGTTTACTTTTCAGAGCTGTCAAGACATAGCCCGTGTTCTGAGTACTGGTGATTTCTCAGAGTTCACTGAGCACTTGAAGGGATTGATTGCAATATACCAAATACCTGGGGACAAGTTAGTGAATCTTGTGCAACATTATAAGCTTTGTAATACGTTGCTAATTTGCCAGTTTTAAGTTTATTTCATGTTTGCTAGTGGGAAAATCTTTTTTTTTACTGGTAACTCTGTAGGCGACAGGTTGGAAACAAAAACGGTTACATTACACTTCTGTGCACATAGTATGTGATGGCTTGAATGCACATTATTAATAAAGATTGCTTTGAAATTATTATTTAGTATTCAAAATATGCTGTAATTATTGTTATCAGTTTTTAAGTGGTGATGGCTTTCTGTATGAGAAGACTACAACATTTGTTTGTGTAACTTCTGTGGAAATGCTTCATATGTGTTACTAAGCTGGCTATATTATCAAACTTAAGCATCTATGCTTTTTAGTACCACTGCATACTTAAATATGAAATAACTTTTTTTCGCAGAAAACAGAAGACAAAAGCATATATGTCTCTTCAGTTTCTAGAAAATGATTTAAACACAGTTGCTCAGCTTCAGAGTTCAATCAGTGGTGTTTCAAACTACATTCATAAAGTAATAGGCATTCTACAGCCTAGACAGGGAGGTATGTATTCCTGAAATTATTGTTTTGTTTTTTTTGGCATTCTACAGCCTAGGCAGGGGGGTAGGTTTTCATTAACTTCATGGCACTCTACTGACTAAACAGGGGGGTTAGTATTCATTGTGTTTTTGTGGCATTCGACTGCCTAGACAGGGAGGTATGTATTTTTTTAATTTTTTTTTTTGGCATTCTATTTCTGAAACATGAAGGCATATATTCTTTCATTTTGTGGCATTATGCAGCCTAGTATGTGGTTTTCATAACTTCCTAGTATATGAATTTAGATACGCTGTAGCTATTTAAATGCTATAAACATTGTCTTTCCATGAATGCCTTTTGAATTTGTCTGAATATCTTTTTGTTCTTTATGTAAGATAACACCGATTAGGATATATTGTGCCTCAAAACCTTCCCTGTTTAATACAGTTTATCAATAGCAACGTCTTCCACAAATTATTTTTACATTTTTACTTAGGTCGACCTATGAAGTTGACTTATTTTGTTGCCCCTTATGATCTACTTAATGCTAAGACAAAGACTTCGTATCCGCTGACAATTGAGACTATAACAGAAAAGAATTTGGGACACAGTGTAACAGTTGTCATGGAGAAATCCGCTCCGCATAAACTTCAAACAATGCCATTGATATCAATCACAAAACATGAAGGAGGCAGTAGGTATGTGTTATGTTAAACAACTTTTGTTAGGCTGCTGGAATAATATATAATTCTAAAAAGCTTCCCCAAATTTTTTTTAAATTGCAAAGTATGTTTAATTCCATATGACTCGAGGGTTTTCGAATGCACCAGTTTCCTGCCACTGAAATTAATCTCCTTGATGATGTTCAAGTAAACATGTCTATGGATATCAACTACTGTTGATCTCATAATGCATCAATAATCGAAATTTCGCAATAACTTTGGGAAAAACATAATTTCCTTCAAGGCACGTGAATAAAAGTGAAAACGGAGACACCACCTAATGTGGAACGTGGTATTTTGAATTTTTCAAATGCTCATTTCTTTATGAAAATTGTTTTAAAAACTTGGACATAAAATCAACATAGAAAACAAGTATCTCTCCAGATGTCGCCGAAAATCATAAGGCGGGTAGTTAGAAGAGCTTTATGCGCAAGGGACAATGCCAAAACATATGAAATATGCAGAATCACTGTGTGATGATTATCACAGTTTTTCTATGTGACGTGTAAAACATTGCCAAAACATTCCACATGGGAGTTTCTTTTCTATAGTGTTTGCGAAGTGTAAATTGTTTGTGACTATTGTTTCCTCCTCATGAAGTTTCAAAATATTATTTATAACTTGTTTGGTATAATCGGATAGTTTGCTTTTAAGCGGCATGCCTCTCGCTACTTTTTGGGAGTGTCCCTTAGTAAAGTTCATGTTACGTAAGTGCTAGACAAAAGATTCTTTACACAAATGGTGTACTTCTCAATTGATATGCAAATTACCACCGTTTCCCTTTAGTGTTGATTTCCCATGTAAAGCAAGTGCAGCGACATCTGGCGAGATACTTGTTTTTTATGTTGATTTTAAGTCCAAGTTTTTAAAACATTTTTCATAAAAAAATGAGAATTTGAAAAATTCAAAATACCACGTTCTACATTAGGTGGAGTCGCCGTTTTCACTTTTATTCAGGTGTCTTGAAGGAAATTATGTTTTTCCCAAAGTTATTGCAGAATTTCTATTATTTATACATTATGAGATCTACAGTAGTGTACTATGAAGTAGATGTACAGTAAATCAGTGAGTGTGTAAGCGCCACAACAATCATATATACTTATGTATAAATGGTAAATATTGTAAAAAACAAATCATTGTAACAGGTCCAGGAAAGTTTTACTATGTACTTGCTGCAGCATACATCACCCATACATATAATGTCATGTATGAAGGTGAAAATGTGTCTTGACTAGATATGCACACTGTGTACATACTCTGAGATCACAGCTGTAACAGATGATTAATTTGATCTGTTTTGTAGTTTGCCATCTTTTGCACCTCTGACACATATCAACCGTGTAACGCTTCCAGCTGTGTTTGTCTTAAAGCTGCAGAAACCAATTCCTATATGCCAGCCATATTTAACTGAGATCCTAAACATAACGGGTAAGAAAATGTCATTAATTATAATATCAGTGTATTTCTTTATTTACCACTCCTATTGGCTCATATTCAATTCTCTATTGAATTAATGTTTTAAAAGTGCTATAAAAATGATGGATTTGAGAAAACATGTAAAAAGAATGTTGTCTTCCAACATTTTGTTGTCACTATTTTATTTTAAATCTCTTTCATTACATACAGTATCAAAACTGCTGAGGGACAATTTCAGTATTTTATTAAATATAAAAACTTGGCAGATATGTCAATAGATTTGCTAGGACAAACTGTTGGTGAGGTGGATATCCTCCCTTAAAAACAATTTTGTTTGCAAAATCCTTTTTAACTGTGGCTTTTATTAGGTGACAGCCTGCCTGAAGATATAGAGTGTACCAAGGCACTTATTCAGCTTATTGCTGAAGATGTGTCAGAAGGAAAAGTAGATTGTGACAAAATTGCCAAAGGATTATTTGTGGTGAGTTAATTTAATATATTATACTTTAAAAAACATTAATCTGCAACTTTGTTTACCCGTTGTTCTTTGGTTAATACATTATTCAGGACAATAGCACACATCAAAAAATGGATCTTTCTATAATCAGATTGAAGCTGTCTTGAAAACAGAGAACTTGTTTTAGGACAACTATTAGCATGATAGCTTTTGGTAACATACTCATATCTTTCCTTTTAAGACTCTTCCTGGGCAACAGCAGTGTTACTATATGAATAGTGCTGGGAGTGTTACTGAAATGAAAGGTGCTATAATCAGAGAAATTCCTTTTGTGCACCCGACAGCCATACTGAAATTGTTATCCTTATTACGACAACAACTGCTTTTCAACACTGTCATTGGAAGCTGTGTAAGGCCTGAAGCAAAAGAAGGCAAGTACAAATATGTGGTATGCCTTGTATTACAAAACTGGTGCAGTGTGAGAATAACTGGAGTTCACTAACTGCCGCTGAACCCAACAGTTGTTCCAACAATTCACCAGCTTGCACGCCCATAGACTGTTAAACTGGCTACATATTAAGAAATTAATGTATCAGCTACTAGAATTGAAAGGTACCCTGTGTGTCCTGTATAGGGAGTAGACATCATCTCATTACTTTCCAACACACTAACTTGTAGTAAGTGGCATATAGCAATACGAATCGTTTATGAATGTCTGAGTAATCACACAGCTTTCTGTATTGTAACAAGATTCATTCATAAATTGTGGTAATGATTGGGTTAGTTTTACTACATTACTTAATGTCAGCAGACGGTCTATACTAAAAATAGCCGCATCAGCAAACGTGAGTAATTACATATAACGGGCATTAAGCAGACGAAGGGAACTGGCAGAGATTGCTGCTAAGTAAACATCTGAAATTGATTATATGGTTGTTATGTATAATTTCAGCCACTTGTTCATAGCAGTATTGTAATTTGAAAATTTGATTATACCATTCAAGTATGTCATTATTGAAGCTATGTATTGATTAAACTGTTCTCTGTGGTAACAGTGTATCAAATTTAAGCTCCCACATGTCAATTTGTTGATGATTTTTACAGTAAAATAACTACTTACATTCAGGGCTGTTTCAGAAAAATTGATATGACTGTGCTTATTGCAAGAGGGCACATTTTTATGCCCCATCACTTGCATATTTAAATATATTATCGACTGTGTGTGAATACTATATATGGTAAATACCAACAAGCAGCCAGGATATCAAAAATAAGTGCACTCTGTAACCCATTGTCAGTTTATCTACTGAAGCAACATTAAAGGAGATATAAGATTCACTTTTGATTAAGTTTATATTTGAAGTACTTATCACTGAATTGTTATGACATCAAATGAACATATCAAATTGTTATTTTATTTTTTACAGACCTTGACAACTCATTAGTATTTGAAGTCACAGCCTCTTCTTTACAGCAGCTAAGTGTGACCTTTGAGCATCCATTAGATGAATCCATGGCTACGGGTGAGTTCTGTACATAGTGGCTGCTCTTATTAAACTGTATCCCACGATACTGTATATCCTTAAAAATATGTCGTACTGTTTAATTCATTTGGTAACAACAATACTAGGGCTGCCCAAACGGTGTGAAAGTCGCATTACCAGAACATATTCAATTTGTTCTTAAAATTTCTGCTTAAAGATTCTAGTGGAACTGCAGATTCATTTAAGACTGCTTTTGGGAAATAAATATTAACATGAATTTTGTATAACATTGTGTTTTCTCTTTATACGATGATAACTGTATCTAATATTTGCTTGTATTGCAGCTGACTTTAACCTTAGTGATGTTACCAATGTCAAGTGTAGAATATTTAGTGCCTCACCTGAAAACCTGTGCTCCGATGACTTGGCTACAAAGATTCTGCAAAGGTACATACAGAGTGATATAAAATAACATGAATGATCCGACTAGCGAAATAATTAATTGATTTAGGATAAATTTATTTTCTTTGAACCATTCTTTTAAAATGCTGTGGTAACAATTGTAGTTTTATGAATGTACTTGTGTCTTCGAGTGAAATTCATTGACTTTTGACCTTCAGTGGACCCACCGACATGATTCTCGTGCAAACACAAACAATTCCACCATGCTGGTTTTGTTACTGGAATCAAGCAAGCCAGCAGAGTACTGCTTCATTATCATTCACAGAATGCATACATTGGGTTCACACTATGATCACGACTGTAGCTCCACCAAGTGCATGCAAATACTATGTTGCATGCATTAGGTTGTTTAGCCAAAAGAAACCCAACCGATTCCACAACTCTATACATTTACCTTGTTCTTTGTTAACTCTATTGCATGATTTCACAACTCTATGCGTTTACCTTGTTCTTTGTTAATGCGGATAGTTGTTGGAATGTTTGGGTTTGTTTAGTTGCGTACTGTTTTTATTACCTAGCTCAGGTACTTACTAGTTTGTGGAAATGTGCTGTCTAATTTTTTATCAAATAAATTACTTTACTGTCAACTTCTGTTATTAGCCATCATAAAAATTGATATAATAATTGAATTCATTTGTTTAGATTGGAGTTCAAATGACTGTTTATCTCTTGGGTTATGCAGTGGTATAATTGTACCTTGATCCTTTTTTTTGTAGGAGCTTGTCCATCCCCATAACTATGCGAGCTATAATTTGTCAAGCTGTTTCAGACCTCAAAAAGCAACCGCCTCCTATAGCTGATGTTCCCGCCAAAGTCACTCCAAATTATAAGTTTAGTGAACCATTTATGGATTCTCCTTTCTATTGTGGACGGCAATATTCTGCAGCAAATCTTGACACAAGTCAAGGATTTTCTCATGGTATAACTACAGCATCGCTATATGCCTCGACTTCCACATGCCTGGATGGTATAGGAGGGGCTACCTCTAACATTGTTGGAACACCACAAATGATGACAAATGCAGAGATTCTGACAGCACCACAGAGAGTGTCGTTTCCTTCTACAGCAGTGCCACCTGTCCTTAATGAGTTAGTA
Source organism: Phoronis ovalis (assembly GCA_028565635.1). NCBI lineage: Eukaryota > Metazoa > Phoronida > Phoronidae > Phoronis > Phoronis ovalis. The sequence continues at coordinate 3,643 of JAOXYB010034174.1, read as the reverse complement.
ACTCCACCTATGTACAGACAAGGAGACTATCAACAGCAGTTGCAAAATGTGTACCAACCAAATTCCACAGAAACTGATAATGTACAAAAGAATCCAATGTTGGCAAGTTTGTTAGATCAAGAAAACCCTGAACCTGCTGGTGCGTCATCCATATTGTCCAGTCTGTTATGTGATGATATGCCGTCTAGTGAACAACAGATGCCAGCACCAAAATCGCGTAAACCTAGAAGACGCCGTACTGGATCTGATCAAGGCACTGGAAAGAGTCCAAAACGTAAACGTAGTGATGCGGATGACATGACGACACCTGAATATGGCGGAAATGTTTTTGATTTTGTACCTAGTGCAACACTACCTGGTACCTTAATGTCTCCAAGTGGTTCTGATAGTATGTATTCCCCTGGTTCAGGGAATCTAGGATTACAGGAGGCAACAAGGTTTTCCCCTATAAACACTGTATTAGATCATGAACAAAAGACTACTACTGAAATAGCTGCTATTCTGAATGAAAACAGCATGGGCACGAGTTCTTCAGTCAATAAAAGCTTACCTTCTGCTGGTCCAAATATTAAAAGAAAATCTCCATCCACAGGAGCTAATTTTAAAAATTCTCGTCCCAATTCACGTTGTGAAGAAATCACCGAGATCAGCTCATTGTTACGGGAAGATATATCACCACTGAATCCAGACATGTTCCCCAGTAAAACAAGTGGCACATTCACACCGACAGATTTTCTTGGCAGTTCATCAGGTTCTGTTAACCCGGATTCTGGGCCTAATGCTATGGAGGTTATAGACTTTAATACAGACTTACTCAATTCAAACTTAACTGAAACTATGTCTGAGCCTTCTGATAACAGCAATCTAGATTTAGACACTTGTGATGCTAATGCTTTTGGAACTGGGTTTAGCCCTGCTGTTGTTGCTTCAAAAACGGAAAACCCTGCTTTGGGAAGTAATCGTAAGAATTCAGGTACTCCACCCGGTGGTGAATCTGGAAACACTGGTAATGTAAAAAGTGACAATGTACAGAAAACATACAAATGTACTGTCCAGAGGGAAATGACAAAGAAATTGTCAAAAGACGGAAAGGTAAAAGAAAGAAAGAAATCAAAATCAGCACAGGATAAAGGTGATAAAAGTATTCTGAAAACACCAACAGTGGCAGTCAGGTTTTTAGAAAAATCTGTAGATTCGCCTCAGGAAGCATTAGATTTGACGAAGAAAGAAAAACCACTTAAAGTTACCATCAGAACCTATCCTGAATTACCAAAAGACCAGTCAGGGCAGGCTGAAGCTGGTAAAGAACCGGGAAGAGTGGAAGGTAGGTACATCAAACAATGTATAGTAACTGAAATACTTTTAATGTTCAGTTTACTACAATAACTTAAAATATCTTGACAACAGATTGATTGCTATATGCAAGAAAAGTGGTCTTTGGTGCTACATTCTAGAATGCACCATATGTAGAATGCTCTGAACATTATTACTGGAGTTTAGCACTAGTTAAATATAGTTGCCTAATAAGGAATGGTCAGATGGCTTAAAAAGAAAGCTGCTTGTCCCTGAGGAAAAGTTTGGAGAAAATCTAATGTAGTTAGCCCCTACCTGTAATTATGATGATAAAACCAGTTTATATTTGTTTCTTACAATATTCCAGCAGTTTGGCTTCGTTGATATATTTATGATAACTAAAATTACTGTACAATTTGTCAGTTGGTATAGTTAATCTGTTATCTCTACAGCTATCAATGACAAACCAGTCGGTAGTAAGCCATCTTTGCCCAAATCCATATCTCTGGATACAGGTAGAAAACTGTCTGAAAGTGAGGAGCCATTTAGGAAGCGCAAACGTGAAGATGCCAAAAAAGAGCGTGGTGGGAAAAAGAAAAGAGATGAAGGACGCACCCTTGTGGATCCTACTAAAGTTAAAACATCAGGCAGTGGAGAGAAACTCCATACCAGGATAAAAATTACAACTTCAGGTATAGTTATTAGTTAAGATTAAGTCCATTTTTAAAACTGATTGCATCTCTGTTTTGCATAAAATGTACTTTTTATGCTCATCCACATCTGTTTTTTTGGCATGTGGATCACTTTCAAGATGGCTGACTGGTGGCCATGTTTTTTCCTGATAGTGCATGTTACGTTGCGCCCATTTCGGGAAAGACAAAGCGATGACTGGATGATTCGAAGGTGTCTTCACGAAGACCATGGGTTGGTGGGCGTATTAGGGCAGGTGACATTTCAAAGTGACCTTGTGAAGTAGGTCAAATGTCGATACGAATCTTTGACAATTTTTGTTGCTCGTAACACTTTCTTTGTCGCGCAATAACTGCTTCAGTTTTTATCCGATCAGCTTTATATTTGGTACAGGATAAATACAGGTCAAAATGCAGATCGTCTGTAATTTCGACATGGATCACATACAAGATGGTCGACTGGCGGCCATGTTTATTCTCAATATGTTAGCTCGCAATAATAGCTTTTGTTTTTGTCGCATCATCTTCATATTTGGTACAGGATAAATACTGGTCAAAGTACATGTAGGGTATAAGTTTGACCCCAATTATTTCCAACATGGCCGACTGGTGGCCATGTTTGTACCCAAGGGTGCACGTTATGTTGCGCCCATTTTGGGAAAGACGAAGCGATGACTGGACGACTCAAAGGTGGATTCACATAGGTCATAGGTTGGTGGGCGTATTAGGCCAAGCCACATTTCAAAATGACCTTGAGAAGTAGGTCAAATGCCGATGCGAATCTTTGACATTTTTTGTGCATAATACTTTCTTTGTCGTGCAATAACTGCTTCAGTTTTTGTCCCATTTGTTTGGTACAGTGTAAATACAGGTCAAAATGCAGATCGTCTATATTTTCCATATGGATCACTTTCAAGATGGCCGACTGGCAGCCATGTTTGTTCTCGAGAGGGCATGTTCCTTTGCGTTTATAGCCTCGAAGACAAGGCCCTACCTGGTTCTAGGAAGACTATAGGTTGGTGGGCGTAATAGGCTAGGTGACATTTTAAAATGACCTTGACTAGTAGGTCACATGCTGTTACGAATCTTCAACATTTTTTGCCGTGCGTAACATTTTTTTGTCTCGCAATAACTGCTTCAGTTTTTATCCGATTAGCTCCATATTCTGTACAGAATAAGTACAGGTGAAAGTACAGGTGATATATAATATTGACCCAGATTACTTCCAATATGGCCGACTGGCAGCCATGTTTGTTCCTGAAAGGGCACGTTATAATAACAGCTTCTGTTTTTATCCGATCAGCTTCTTATTTGGTGCAGAGTAAGTACAGGTACCAGTACAGGCTGTGTAATTTTGACATAGATTACTTTCAATATGGCCGACTGACGGCCATGTTTGTTCCCAAGAGGGCACATAACATTGAATCTATCGCCGCGAAGATGAAATGCTGCCTGGACGATTCAAAGGTGGTTCTAGGAAAGCCATAGGTTGGTGGGAGTAATAGGCTAGATGTTATTTTAAAATGACCTTGACAAGTAGGTCAAATGCTGGTATGAATCTTCGACATTTTTAACCGCGCGTATCACTTTTTGTCTCACAATAACTGCGTCAGTTTTTAGCCAATCAGCTCCATATGCAGTACAGAGTAAGTACAGGTTAT
>JAOXYB010034173.1:0-29572 GCA_028565635.1 Phoronis ovalis | reverse complement strand
GTCTTTGTTTTCATGCACAAGTTGGCCAATAACACCGTTCATTTCATTAACTTGCATAACAAGTGCGTCCAGCTGGTTTAATTTTTCAAGCTTACCGCTCACTTCATTGAGCATCGCCATAACATCGTCGAGTGTGGGCTTCGTTTGCCTGGCACTAGTTGCAGCTACGACTGGACTGGCGTATCGTCTAATGTCCTGGGAGCCCCGTCCGCCATCTTGATTTGTTTTCGGTGATTGTACAGTGCTCGATCTCACTTCGTTTTTCTTTCCCTGACATGACGACTAACTCACTTTATTTAGCGATGATTAACAACAGTCTATATTACAATCAATATTATTGGAGTATCTAATATGTTCACTGTAAGTACAATATATACGTCTGCCTTACACGATCAACCGGTTGAGTCAAATCAATATAGAGACAACTCACTATGTATAAAGAGAATTAGCCTTTATTATATAACAATACAAAGTAAAATATTTAAGATTTGTAAGCACTGAAACAAAACTTACTCCGCTTTTCTTGAAACCATTGATTGCCTCTTTTGGAGAGACAAAGCCATCTAAAAGCAAAAACCAATACTCAATGATACTACAAAATTTAACAATTGGCCATGTCATAAAGTAAAACAAATTTGCAACCATAATAAATTATGCTCAATTATTAGTGCTAAAATGTAGCCTTCTAGATTTCAGCACTGACTAATAAATTATCCAGTCTTGATAGTTACACATCTTCTTCTTCCACGTACAGTGCATCTCCCAAAAATATGGTAATTCGCACTAACAGCATTTAATGCAATACAAAGGAAAGGAAGGACTAACTGATGGTCAATTACTGACATCAGTAGCCGTTCTTTATAACGTCCCTGAGAGATAGACCTCACAGAGACGGGACCGCCATTTAACATAGTCATCCGAGCCATGAGGGAAACACAGTCCCTACTGTTGAGAGCCAGGTAATTGTATTACCTTGAAAGGCATGTACAAGCCCAGGATCGAACCCGGGACTTTTGACATGCCAGTAGGACGTGGTAACCACTGCTCCACCGAGCTCTCCCATGCCCCTCATTTCAACTTTAATAACAAGAAATGGGAACATCTAAAATCCGCAAAAAAAAAATAGTGGGATTTTACGTTCGAATGCAGGAATCTATAATCACAACTATTTTAAAGATACTATACAAGGTAAATCAATTAAAATCAACTGTTTTAATGGAGCGATTATTGCTAGGCACAATGTATTCACACTTTAAGTTAAATATTAACAATTTAAATTAAGAGATAGACAAATAAAAGTATATATATTCTGAAAGTATACAACTCAAATTTTCTAAATCCAATTTACTTTTCTCTGAGTAGGTCATGTGACCTATGTAGTTGCCATTTTGGGTTAAAACAATAAATTTTTGAAACATAAAATTCAAAAGAATATAAGACAACAACCCTCATACTACATAATTGAAACTTTACACAAATATTCCCTACATCTATAGCTGCAAAAAGGTGTCTCAGATTTTTGAAAATTTTATTTGGTTAAAAAAAATACGAATTCTCAAATTTTCATCACCTCAATTTTGTTGATTTTTTCTGATGCATAAACCTTGAAAATTCATATCTTTCGAACAAACTAAATTTAAAAAAATTTGAGACAGGTTTGTAGTTATATTCGTAAAGATTATTTTTGCAAACTTTCAACTATATAGCTTTTGCATTTCAAAAACTTAACCGTTTAACCCAAAATGGTATCTGTACAGGTCACATGATCTACTCAGAGAAAAATAAATTACAGATTTAAAAGTTTAAGTTGCATACTTTCAAAATATACTTTGTCTATCTAAGAGCTGCCTATCTTTTCATTTGATTACTTAAAATTTAGCTTAAAGTATAAGTGTGAATAAATTGTGCCGAACAATATTCGCTACCTTAACTTTCCTGTAGTACATGGAACAAACCATCATGCGTAAATAGTAATAAATGGGCATCTACCTACATGGCCAATAGATTTCATTCCTAGACTCAAGTTGCAGTATGAAACAGTTAAGAAAAAACATAAACAAGGCATAATTACATTGAAATTTACTTGCCATTTTCTTCTTGTTATTTTCTTTCTTTTTCTCTCGACGTAGTCGTTCATCCTCAAAATCTTCACATTCTACAAATACAGAACATATCTACAGTGTTATCAGCAGTTGAACAATGTTTCTCTTTATAAGGCAAGTTTTCACATGAGGCACCTTAATCTCCGATATCCTATACCTAACGTAAATGGCTGTACAAAAAGGAACCCCAAATAAGATTAAAGTATGAAACAAACTTCTTTTGAGCAAAACGATAGATTTTCCAACCCTAAACTGGCAACACCTTACCCCTAAAATAATCCCCATTTTCACAGATGTCTTAATGGACATCCATAAACAGGTTGGATACAAGTGGCCTCTGAAGAACTTTCCTCAAACTTCCGTTTCCCTTAAAAGTACCAAAACCTCCCTACAAAGTAACAGCTTGTTATATCTATTGAGTTCCAATGTAATCTTGTAAACAGATGCCATTGTATCTTTTACACATCAATTTTACCTTCTAATTTTGTGATACCATGTTTCCTGTATCTCAGGATTTCTTTTATTCGTGACTTTATCTGCTTTTCTTCTACAAATACAACCAGCACACAACGAGTTAACATAGAAGTGTAAGGAAATTACATTTCAGAGTGTCCATAAATAGCATGTGCTAGATTAAACTAGACACATATCACAATAAAATAGATCTAAGAAAATTTGATATCTTATCTAGGTCGTATTCCTGTTGGCTAGACCCAAAAATTGTAACAGAATTTTTTTCAAGAATATTTTCTACACTTCATAAAACTCTTTCCTTTTTATTGCATATTCTTTTTTAGGAGTATATATGGGTAAAAATCGACACAACCTTAAACACTGCACGACAAGCAATACATAGACAAATAAAGAGCAATGGACCCGATTCAGATTTATACCTTTTAGGGAAAAACAATCGTAAAATCAACACACTAACTTTGCTTATAGGTGACATGGTCATGATTTTGGGACCCATGTACACTCTTTTTTGTGGGTAGCAATGTCTTAATCTCAATCAACTCACTTTGCAAGTTTTGATAATATTGTTCATGTTCCACTGAAGTGTGAAATTGTGCAAATATCTTGGTTCTTTCTTGGAATTCCCGTTCTTCTTTGCAACCTTTTCTTTTGACTGGAGTTTTTTGTTTTGTATTAGCACCCATGAAAGTATTTATGAGATTATATTCCCTGGCAATTCTTTTTCGCCTGTTTCTTTCTTTTAATCTTTCTCGGTACATACTAACTTGAGCAAGTTTGTATGCTAAAATAACAAAATAATTAAGTACACATCATTTCACACAACACTGGCATGTATCAGCATTTGCCCCAAGTTCTAGGTCTCACATTTGCATAAAGGATCACTTAAGAACCAGATATACATTACTGATAATATATCACAACTTCATCCACCTCTACCTCACTACAATTTTCATAAGTCTCAAAGCATAACTACAACTGTGATCAGCAGTGGCTAAGCAACATATATATTTATACATTTGACATGAAACACAGAACGGGCGACTGTACAGTAACAGTTCTGTTAGTTTTTCCATTATGTAATTTGGTTATTCACAAAACTTCTTTGGCAGCACTAGTTTGATTTATATGAGAAGCAATACTATTCTTTGTTTGACAGGAATATTACAACATGAACTCATTTTAGCACACTTTACTTCCCAACCTTTTATACATGACATACCTATATCAACATCTTCATCATCATAGTTGATGGCCAGACTACTTACTCCCTGCTCACCATCATTATCATATTCCTAAAATATAATAAAACACACACTTTACGATTTTCACTGACATTCAAGTTGTGTTTATTCAACGCTAGTTTAGAACAACAATGGAAATGCACAGATTGAGTAAAGAAAATAACCTAGCTATTATTATACAGTTGTCCCTGTTCCATCACTTTAACTTTTTCCAAATCACACATCCTCTCTTTTTAGAATTACACCCTTTATACTAACAGACAGCCCATAAAGATCTTGTATCATATTGTTTACTGAAAACAATTAGGTAGGTACTAGGTAGGTACTCTAGCAGGTAAAACTTACTCTTTCAAAGTCATCCCTAAGTGGCATATAAGCTAGCTCTTTCTGTTCCTGCAGTGTCAGTTCAAGAGGAGCCAAAGGAGTTGTAATACTAGGAGACAACGGACCTATAAATAAATGTTTTAATACATGTGCAGCTGTAAAACTGGCATCTTAAATCAAACATCAAATGTACAGTAGTCAGCAAGTTTCAAGTTCAGTCAGAATAGGCATTTTACTATATATCTGACTATATAAGACTACAAAGGATCAAGCTGCATATATTATTTACAAACCTTCCATTGGTCCTGTATGATCAACCACTTTATTTTTTCGTTCTGCAGGAAAGGTGGCTAAAATAATATAACATATAATAACTTGGGTTCCTTACAAACTATTACATTGAATTACACACTTTTTTAAAGCAATCTTAGAAGACTCTGACAAACTAATTGCCATATACAGCTTTAGTAATATTGTTATTTAAAGAGAATCTTTTGCAATGCTTTACAAATGCAACAGTTAGCTATAATGAATTTTAATGAGAGCTTCCCTGAATGTATAGGTGTGCTTACCTGTACACAATACATTTACTAATACAGTAGTACAGCATTTGATTATTTAATCAATTAATGTCAATGTGTTTTATACTTTTGGTTGTTCGATACTATGAATACAATCTGATGTTTCCTATAATAACTTACCTTTGCCAATACTTCCTTGAATATAAAAATTTGAGTAGTGTTCTCTAGCATCTGAAATATTACGTGTTGTTTATTGTAAACTTTATTTATATATTTATCCAGTTTGTTTATTCAACAAGCAAATCATGGTAGATATTCTTTTCAAATTTGGAAGGTATGCCAAAGTGCTCAAGGGTAAGTTACCTTTTCTAATAACAGGGATACCTTTAAAAAATTTACTGATGTGTTTATTACATTGAAATTACGGTCCAAACAAAGCTTACAAATTTATAACAGTTTGATTATATAACAGAACAGTGGTTTATACACAAAACTCACCTTGTGCATTTTTTGTTCTAATATGAGCTGCCACATCATCCCAGTTTCCGAACCCATACTGTTCAACGGCCTCTATCAGCAGTGTTTCTTCAGCACTTGTCCAACCTGTTAGTGCACTTCCAAACACATTAACCGTGTCACAATCCTAAAATATACCTTAGTTAACATTTATAATTTCTTTTACTAGCTATTAAAATAGCTGATAAGAGTAGGAATATTTTGTATGATAGATTTTCCTAGTCAATATTCATAAAACAGTAAATGAAGTAGATAAGAAATTATACATTAACAGATGGAATTTTTAATGAACATCTAGAGGTTTACTAACCTCCAGATGAGCCCATTCAACTGCTAATGCATAATCATTTTTTGATCAGTTCTTTCCTGACTAATAAAAACATTCACCATAATAGTATAACCAGCTAATTAAACCACGTGAATTACCCTCCAAGCACAAGGATTCTTTAAAATTCATATTTGTGATATTTCTTTTATATCTAGGCAAAAATACTTACAAAGACGATGTAATCATGATCTTTTCTGTGAGACCCTGATTCAGCACCACATGCAAAACACTATAAATAGATGAACAATGGGATTAATAGCACACAAAGAAGTAGATATGGATAATGTTTTGACTAGCTCAGTCTACTTGAAGTACAGGGAGCAAAGGAACCAATATTTATCCTACAGGGGCAAAACTTCTTTGATTGCCAAAACAATGATGAATGGATATCATTCAGTAAGATACTGAAAAGCAATAATTCAACGATCGGTACGAAGGTAGCAAGTATGAAGTATTAAATGTTAGCCTTGCTAGCTTTCCACCCCTATTTTGCTTTTGCTGCCTTTAAGTTTAAGTAAGTAACGGCGATATTATGCACATTTCACTTTAATATTAAAGTGTTGAAGTTGAACAGTAATCGATGCACATACAAATATAAATCATTATATAAAAAGATACATTAATTTTACTATTTTAGAGTTTTATATATCCTAGATCAGATATAATCATATGATCATGCGACAGATTCAGGTGAGGGGAAATAAACCGGTATTCGCCGATTCGTGACGTCACTAAAAATACCCGCCTGCAAACAAAGGTCGAAGTCCGTGCACTCACAACATCTCACTCGTACGTCCAAAATAACATTTTGGCAATAAGTGCAGTGATGTTTTGCCATTCTATGATAGTATTGGAAGCTCTGAAGTGTAAACGCCAATAATATTAATCCCTTGGTTCAAATAAGTTTACGAAAAACTCCACGAATCCTCTTGGTCTTCTTTCGCCATTTTATTAACACCCTGCACGCGATGTGACGTCATTATTTACCCATAGTTCCACCTATTGGTTTGAGAAGTACTCACTATATGGCAGCACTAAGGCGTTGCTGTTATGGGGGCCTGTTTTTCCAGTTAATCGCTTACCTGGATTAACCAGAAACTATAATACGTTTAATATGTTTTTATAGTCCAATCCCTTAAAAAATCTGGGGGAGAACTGTCAATTTTTTTTTAAACGTTAGTTAATGAGTCGTTATAGAGCTCACCCCGGGGAGCTCACACTCCTCAGACCCTCATCACACCATCCAATCCTCACCCACATTTCCCAAGACTTGTTCATCTCTAACTAACAAAAGGATTATATGTAATTTATAAAAATATATTTATCTTCTGAATGGGTTGTCATAGTACATAAATATATATAGGCTAATGCGAGTTTTATTAAAACAGGTACGTGTAATAAAAAAATGAATATAAATAACAATAATTCCCCGAAATAATTATCGTATAGTCTGCCACGTGCATAAGCCAGTGACATCATCTAAGGGTCAGCTAACTAAACTCAGGGATCTGAATTTATGTGTTTTTCATTATATTTCACAAAACTTGTGATCAATTTCATTTAACGAATTACAATCTAAAGTGTGCCGTGCAGGAACAGGTTGAATTTATTATCGTTTTATTACAAAAACTGTGTCTTATACGAGTCTTGTTGGTTATATAAGGGTTTAGAAGTTATTTTAAGAAGAGGTCACGTTTTATCAGTAGACCATGGATTTAACATAATGTTCTAGATTTCTGTAACTAATGTTTTGCACCTTGACAGTGATTTTAAAATTATTGAAACTAAAATGAATAACCAGAAACCGTCTTAAAACATAATTATGTTTTATTGCATCGAACAACTTGAACCAAAAGTATAAAATACATTAATTTTAAATACTGAATCAGGTAATATACAAGGAAAGGTGGCAAGTGGGCGTTTACCAGAATTCACATAACATCTTGCTTTCTCGATCTCACATCTGACATCACACTTATGTGGTTTGACAATGGCCGTGTTCACCCGGGACTTGTCAATCATATTCTATTAGTCCCAAGATCGACACACATATCATTACAAGCCTGGGAGTAACATAACTCAACTTAATAATCTAAAAGAAAAACAAATCACTGATTAGATTTGGTTTCACGCATGGCCCGAGGCTGGAACTAAATTATTACTAAGTTAGTTAGTTATAATAGTCCCAGTCAGAGGGTATAGTATTTTTTTACCCAGAATTTAAATAACCCGTCTCTCGCCTCAACCAGAACGAGTCTCAATATTTCAAATATTATATAACTTTACTCTTATATAGTGTAATGCATTTGACTTTTTTTGGATTTCACCTTGTTGGTTGAATCTGACAGTACTTTAAAAATCTGTAATGTTGTAAAATAAGAAATATAGATAATTAAACGTATAAAAAAAAAGATTAACTATATGTCACTGTGAAAAAATAGTAGCAATGATGTAATAACTTTCCAACTCCTTCGTCACTGATGGCGCTGTTTATTTGGATATTGTGCGAATTGACCCATCACACACACGCATGCCCCCGATTGTTTGTATTGTGAACCTGTTCAAATTACCTATTCTGATCACATACATTGCCTCATTATGTTGCAAGTTGCCAATATGTCAAATTCTTTTACTCAAAATTAATGAATTTACACTTTGTGTACTGGTATTGGTATTTTCTTAACCTTAAAAAATGATCAATAAAAGAATGGATTTCATTTTACGCTGATAAATCATTTTTGGAGCTGTCCATGGATTTTACATTCTTCCTTTCAACAGGCATGTATGAATGTCTGTGTTTGTAAATGTCCTGAATTGATTTGGATGCTGACTCTGCTCTAAGCAGTTGAGATTTCGTAGATAGTGTGGTAGTTGTAGCAGCACAAGTCAAATCTGGCAAAGATGAATGCAATCCATCTTGTCTTAATTGGTGCATTCGTCGAGATTTAGGAGTAGCAGGGCTTCTTTTGGTTTTTGATGATTGCGAAGGAGTTATAACGCGTAAACGTTGCAATTCAGTTTTCAATTGCAATATTTCCTTATTGATTCCTCTCTGGTAGGAGTCACTATCTCTTTCTAAGTTGTGTATGTCTGCATCAAGTCTCTTCTGGTCCATCTTTTGTTTACGTCTCATTTCCATCACTAAATCAGTGTCGACTTTAACATATGCGTCGTGGTTGAAATGTGGATTTTTAGATAGATCCCGAATTTTTGTGTCATCATATTTGTAAAAATTCATGTTGAGAGTTACCTGGAATAAACACAGTGTAACTAATGTCATACTTTAAATAGTTTTTTTTAAACCAATGACATATAAGATTTTGCCTCCATTGTTATCTCATTCCTAAAGCAGATAATCGTAATGTAATACTGATGTTATAAAACGTACGAACAAATAAAATTGTAAATTTTATAAACACGTGAAATTAAAAAGAGAGACATCAAGTCATCGCCAGAGCATTCTCGGCTTCTAAATGCACGATGAAGCTTGCTGATGAATTAAACAAAAATCAACGCAGATCTACTTACTTCACTTTAATATACTTCTGTATGTTTTCGGTATTTTATATAGTTTGTCCGACTGCACGCAGTTGTTATCTTTTAGATATTAAAATATGTAGTACAGAAATACTGGTAACCAAAGTTGCCATTCTTTAACAGGCTAGAAAGGCGTGTAAATATATAATTTGGGCAGTAAAATTACTTTAATTGGTAGTTGCAACCTAGTTATCAACGTAAAGTACCTCAAAATTACTCCGCAGGCGATAATTACATCTCGCTGTTGTGTGATCATGAATTACTATATCATTTTGAATTAAATGCGATCATGCATATGCCATTCAAAATTATCATACATATACCTGCGTATTATATCACCTCTTGAAAGGCAAATGAACAAAATACATGGTTTATCATCTTATTTAACAAACAGCCCGCAAAACATTTGAATTTTGTAAAACTATGCAACTAATGAGTGTTAACTAGGGAAATATATCATCGTTTCAACCATTGTGAATATAATAATGTTATATTTAATTTGCAACAAAATGTCACCCGACCAATAATATACACATTGAAAAAAAAAATGACAGAAATTTACGAAGTATACATGTATCTACGTATACATTAATTAATTGTAAATATTTATTTGAAACAGCTATGTCGATGAGAGATATATCTATGCGCTTACTCATGAGATGAGCCATCTGCAGTATTTCATCCAGAGAGTTCTTATCATAAAAAGAGATTTATCGCTCGGAAACAAAAAAAAAATACTCACAAGTAATGATCTTTATGCGTAGACAATATCAACAACAGTTTTGGAAATTTAAACAGATTATGTATGTTGACGCTCCCAATTTTGTGAAGTTATAATTTGCTTGAGGGTGCATAATTACAATTATGAATATAAATTGAAAAAGAAAAGGCTAAGTAACTGTAATTTTATAGTCTACGACACTTAATTTCTTTTCATGAAAGCATAAAACTAAATACAGTGATGTATTTATATAAAAGTGTATTGGACAAAATTAGGCGCAGGAGAGGAATATTTGTCGCATGTCATGCTAGCATACTGAGGCATGTGTACTTTTGTAAGTTACCGTTTCTCTAGTATCGCTAAGGCATATGTTTATGAGAACATTGTGTTACGTAGTACAATATAATATTACAAATTGACTATACAAATAAAAAAAACAACATAATTTACGCCTGAAAAAACAAATATTTTTTTAGCTTGTCAGGCATAATTGGCGCTCTTTAGTAACTTGATAAAAATAGTTTTTCAACTGTGTATACTATTTACGCACCATTCAGTGTGTTTATTATTTTAATATTTATATTTAAATGATGAAATTGTTGATTTAAATATTAAATGTATTGATCTTTTAGTACAATATCCTCAGGCTAATAAAAGACCTTTATGCTAGACCATAGTGATAGCAGTTAGCTTTTTCAAACACAGACTTACAATACCTTACGAAGCATTGTTTACTTATGCGAAATTTAGTGTGGTTAATAATGGGGGATAGTATCATATATCATACACAGATGAGATTGGAAGTTGAGATTAGACAGGGCATCGAGACCCCCTACGAACTTCTGTGACGATATTTTGAAACTAAAAACACTATAAATTAGTAAAGAATTGTATGTACCATGAAGCGTATTCATATATAGGACCCGGATATAGGATTCCAATCCGGGTGTACTTTCAGCCACCAGTTGTAGCCCCTGGCTGTAGCTTTGTTGTTGTGTTGTCACGACAGCATAATCACGTCCTTTAATTTATCAAAAGTAAGTATTATACATTTTTTTTAACAATCCCTTTTTAAGAATGTTTGTTCTACTTTCTTTTGTATGAACCATAGATTAGACATTAGTTTTGGTAGCTATACAACTTCAGCTTTCTCCACTCTTGAAACATGGATGGAAATATCATTTATAAAAGCAAGTTAATCACTGTCGCACCCAGTGTTCTGCACATATAAAACGGGCAGAGATTGAGTTTTAGCTGATAAAAAAGATGTTTTGATATTCGTTAGGGGAAGTCATTTTCACAAAACATTTGTCTATGAATAGCTTCATTGAAATGTGTGTAATTATCCGAACAGTTAACATTTTGCTTACTGTCGTCTTTTTATCAGTTGATAAAACCTGAGACTAATAAAACTTATTAGTCCCAGATAAACTTGTCACGGCGATATCCTATATGATAAATCGTTGTAGTTAAGATGAGTAGCACGTATTTCAACATTCTGTTAACTTGGCTCGTTATCAGTTTATCGGATGAACAGTATTAATGTTGGCATAAATTACCAGCAATGGAATCTATTATCAGAGAGGTATATATAACTTCATGTACATTAATTTTATTCTTTTAGTATTGGCATATTGTTAAATTATTTAAACGTTAGGGTATTTTTAAATTAATTTTTATCTAGAACTTTAGCTGATTGTATAGGAAAGATGTTTAATGGTATAAGTCCTGCAGAATTTTCACACATTCCTGTTCAAAAACTGTCAGTAAATCATTTAATGCCAGTGAGTACTTCTTACTCCTCTATAAGGATAATGAGTTTGATTGTTTATTGTTTTGGAGAATTAAATGTGGTCACCCACTATTAAATCCTCTATGATAGTTTTAAGGTTAATACTAGGACCTAAGTCCTTAATAAAGGTCCTACCAAACTTCTGTAATTTATAAACGACCAGCTAACTATTTTATGCCAATCTAGTACCAGCTCTAACTCTTCTATAATGATAATTATATTGGCTATCTCATATTGTTTTGTCGAATTAGATAATAACTACATATGGTCAACAATTGTTAGTATTGTTATATAGTTTAAAGTTTACAAGTACAACAGGTAAATAGTCCTGAATAAAGTTTCTCGCAGGTAAGTAGCCTTTCCCTCTTGTTTCAATACTAACTGCATGTTGTCGATTACGTACATACATGTAGAATAATAATGGTTAAACTGTGCAGGTTGACCAGTCTTGTTTAGTAATTCCAACAGGCAGTTAAAATGAATTGAAGAGAGAAATCTTAGCTTGCTTTAAATTTAACTTTTTTAAGACAAATGTTGCACCTTTTCATTAATATTTTATATTTTTAGGTTTGATAGTCTCTAACAGTATAGACTGTAAAACAAGGCACGCACATTGCAAGATGTATGTGTAGAAATTGCATTTGATGTCAAAGGTGATACGTAAGTGTACGTTGCAATGTTTCGAGACCACGACAAACTGAAATATCAAGTAATAGTTAAGAATATACGTATCAGAAAAAGAAACGATTTAGAAGCGCAGAGACTCTGCAACAGTTTGAAAAAAATTGAAACAGAAAAGGACCATCGACATTTTTTACTAAAACGGGAAATAAGAGGTATAGAGCAAGAAATAGATAAAACAGATGAACTCTATACGAAGTTGCAGATACGTGAAGCCTGCGATACGTCGCTTGGCTCCAAGTCAACAATAACTAATACCACAAGAAAAGCAGTTGCTAACTCTGAACTTAGAGGAAGACAATCTCATTCCCGTTCTAAGACAGGGTCATCAATAACTTCAAAGGCCACTACATATAAATCCTCTGTGCCAGAAACACAAAGCAGCGCTTATAATGAGTATACAGAATTAGCTGAAACAGAAGTAGATGATTTAGAAACCCCATGTTTATATTGCGCGTCTTCCGTTCGGTGCGAATATTTTCCATGCACAACTCCTAGAAAATATCACAGCATTGGATATAGGTTACCTAGTTCTAAAACTGGTAGACAATCTGCAGTAAGAATGCGTGGGAGGTTAGGTGCATCAAAATCTTGGGAAGACTGGTTTGATCACGCAACCGAAGATCATTACAATAGTTTAACTCGTCCTTTGAGATGTACTGCCGATTCTACGTTTATCAGAGAAAGAGCTTTGAATCAGGTCGTTGCAGAAATGAGAAAGAAAAATCGAATAAAAGCACCGGTGGATTGGAATATAAACTATGGCAAACCGGTACCAAGACGAAAAGTACTGAAACCACCAAAAGTAATGTCACTATATACTGAGTTCAATAAATTGTGATAAATTGGACTGAGATATAATAAAAACTAATTTATAATAAATTTTCATCAAAAAAATTGTAAATAATATAGGAGTTGATTTGATAACCCACGTTGCATATATGATATTTATCTGGAACTTGTTGGCTAAAATATATCAATTCTTTACGTGACTAAAGTATTTCAAATAAAAAAGGAACAGTAAGAAAATCTTTCAGTGCTCCTTGCTTTGTAGTGATTTTTAGAATATTTTGACATCTGTGATATATTTTTTGATACTTACAGTTCTATTATGCAGTGCCTACTAGCACTTGCAAAATCAATTAAATTTCTTATCAAAGTTTTGTTGATCTAACTTTAATAATAACACAGTAAGTTTACTTAAGATTCGTATAGTTGACGCTTATTCAAGTTCGACTGCTTTTTATTCAAAACAAATACTTAAAAGTGAATTCAGAATTTTATTAATTTGACTGCAGTTGGCAATATAACTATGTTTATAAATGGACAACCTCGATCACTATTTTGTCGCCGCTAAGTTTCGTACTTAAGGACTGTATTCATTCCGCCGCAAACGTCTTAGTAAGATCAGTCCTTTCAAAAATCTCATAAATATATTCAATTAATTTGAGCGTGTATTATGTAAATTTCCTTATATTACTTACGATTGTGAAACAATATAATAATAAGCCTACCCCGTGTTATTTGTGGAGTTCAAAAATGCCTATAAGAGGAATGATTTGAGCAATTTTGATAATTCCTTTTAAGATCTGATAGCTAGTGTCAAGTTAATGGCACATTATTAACTTTAAAGTTTATTCACACAAAATATACTGTTTTTGAATGGTTAATATTTAAAGCCTATTTTATGATAACGTTTTTAGACAGATAAATGTAAAGTTCAAGGATGTTTCAAAGTACTAGGTGCAACGGGTGAGGAAACCAATACATATTTAATCGAGTTTACAGCGGTTTTTAATAACTAAATCGTATTCCCCAAATTATTTTTTTTATGTTTACTGACTACGATTACATAATCAGTGAAATGCTGTTAACCAATAATAAACTGATTATAAAAATCAGATGGTGAACATGAATTTAAATGCCCTACCACTGTAGATGTCATTATATACATGTTATATTTACAAATGAGTCCAATAACTATAGCGTATATATGGATGACATATATTTTCTATGAAGAAATTAATATGTAGTAATATTTTTTAACCATTTTTAAATGCTCAACAAGTAAACGGAATACTTTATGGTTGGATTTATGGAGATAGATTTTAGTAAAGCCAAGGTAAAAACCAAATATACACTATTCTAAAATCCAGAATTATGAAGTTTGTAATGATAGGATTTCTTACACTTCGGT
Source organism: Phoronis ovalis (assembly GCA_028565635.1). Classification (NCBI taxonomy): domain Eukaryota; kingdom Metazoa; phylum Phoronida; family Phoronidae; genus Phoronis; species Phoronis ovalis. The sequence continues at coordinate 15,138 of JAOXYB010034173.1, read as the reverse complement.
TTTACTTAAATAGTAATAATTTTTTCGACAATATCCAATCAAATATGTGGTTAAAAAAAACGTGAGCTAAACTTTCCTAAGACAGACCTAGGATATATAAAACTCTAAGAGTTTTATATATCCTAGGACAGACGAATGATGTTCGAGCGGTGCAGCCTGACGATGTAAAGTTCAAGGATGTGCCTGACTTGAAACCACCCGGTGGGAATTTCGAAAAGCACGGTAGAATGGCATTTAGAGATTTATTTTATTTCAAGCAGCAGTTATTGTTATGTCTGCGCAGAAAGGAAACAGAAGAGTAGAACCATAAAAATGCTGTTAGAGCTTTATTAACAGGCACACTACGGCTATGATTTATGGTTATTTTGTGCTATACAGCCTTCGATTAGATGCCTTGCCTATTCGCAAAATACCATTAACTGTTAAGAGAATTTTATACAATATTTGTCTATACATACATTTTCAGACCCGCTCTCATTTGCTCAACTTGACGTCTCGATTATACACAAAATGAAGCATAATTTATATACTTGTTTATAAACTACTACAGTCTAATTCATTTTGGTATGCTGTTCATGACGCTTTACGCTGTTTATGCTATTTTGAACGCGTTCGAAAAATACGCAGTGTAGATTCGATTTTAAAGTCACCGGTAAAAAAATATTTATAAAAATATTTATAAAAATATTTAAAAAGACTCTAATCTTGATCTAGTTTTCGTCCAGGGTTTTGGTCGATTAAAGCAAGTTCATTCACGTCATATTTGTATACTACATTAAAAACATCTAATTATTTATTACCCTTGATAACTACCAACCGTAATAACCATGGTCCAACCCAAAACTGTTATCCATTTCTTCGCCTAAAGACATCCAAAACCTCTGCTATAAGTATGAGAAATAATAATAATAACGCAATTATAGTGAAACTCTATGACTCTATGAGTAATGGACAACTGTACTATTATATTGCGTGAATTATATAATGCGCTATGCGTAAATTTTCTCGTTCAGTGTGTTCGTTAACAAATGTACTCCATCCGATTAACGTTCAAGAGTTTGTAACAATAAGTTTAAGAGTTTGTAATAATAAAAGATCAGAGCAACACGCTTTAATACTAAATTCTGAACACTATGTCCACTAGCCCGAAATCATAAGCAACATTTCATAGCTGCTTCTGTTAAGAAAACGAACACGGACGAAAGAAAGAAAGGATAATATGTTCATTTTTCGCGATCGGCTAATGAAGATACTATAAAGAGAATAATCACAGCATGCATTATTAATTGAATAAATGGGAATAACTGGTTATGATATACTACTTACCAAAATAATTATTTTAAAATAAATTGTCACAATCGATGTGCAATAAACAGTTTGAACAGTGTTTAGACTTACGGTTAAGCTAAGAAGAAAGCAAGATGGCAAATGTGCCTGTTATTACTGGCGAACTTGGAGATGACGAAGGAAACGAGGTATGCTAAAATATTACTTTTAGTCTTATTTGTTCAGTAGGAACATCTGTTAAATACATAGAGCGTACAGGTGTAGAAATAATTAAATTCCTCCAGTGTTTTTTAAAGTGTTCATCTGAGACGGCTTTCACACCGGCACATATATAATTATTCCTACCCAGAGTTAATAGATTATTTTGGAAAATTGATGATTCTGAATAAATATCTTTTACATTTTGCTTCAACGATACTCTGGTTATAAACATTTAGACGAGCGTTAGTTTGACATCGCAATAGCAAGATCGTCTAATTTGAAATATTTAAAAATAATTTTACTTCACCGAATTTACAGCAAATGTTTAAAAACCAGGTGCGACAATAGCTTTTAATTTATCCTACATAACTATCATTGCCATTGGAAATGCTCAAAGGAAAATAGAGCAACAGTTGTTTTTTATCCGTTTCAGATTCTGCGCGCAGATATGAAAGCCCTCAAATCTACTCAGGTACACAATAACAAACATCAGTTAGATCTCAAACAAATGTCAAATAATCTGCAACTTGAGAAATCGCATGCGAAATTTGTTATCAATAAACAATATTCTTTAATGACTAAAAAAATGAACCAACTGATAAAAGCTAAAGATATCGCCAAGGAAGAGTCCCGGCTCAGACATCGAGACATTCAGGCATTCTCAGAACGCATGGACAATACAAGGAATATTAGAGAGAGAAAGAAGTCAGTCGTAATGGATCGTTATGACCGCTATTTAAAGACACTGCAAAAGGCCAATTTTCCAATGTGTCACAACAGCCTCCCGGTGTCAGTACCGAAATTTTTAATAACTTCGTGCAGTGACGGAGAAGAAGAGGACTCTGACCATGACCTTGGGACAAGGTATGAATCGGAAGACGATATCACAGCAACTTTATTAATACCAAAAACAGAGCATCTAAAGGGGGAGGGCCGACCTTTGAGACGTTGTTATTCTGCGGACATGTTGGTGGCGAAGACACGACTAGAAGATGAAAACATTACTTTTACGAAGAGAACTCTTAATGATAACCTCAAAGCTGTAGCAAGAAAGAATGCACTGAAGGCGCACATTGTGCCTTCATTCTCAGGCGACGCCCTTTCCTCAGCAGCTGCTAAAAGTAGAAATAAATTTGAACAGGAGAAATTAGAGAGCAATGAACAGTATCAGTATGCAACACAATTCCAATCTGATTCTATTGTATCATTGGACAGAAGCTATTTAACTTATCCTGGATGTACAAGCCCAACTAACAACGGAGATCCTGTATTATCAGCAACTGAAACCAGCATCCTGATTGAACCAGAAAGAGTGAAATCATCCCGAGATTATGACTGTGAGTATTCACTAAAAAACATTTACTGTAAAGATCATATTTTAGATGCAAATGCCGACATCCAAGAATGCTTAGGGACAAGTAAAGACATGCCTATTAAGCAAGCAGTTAACAGTTTTGGTTCCTTATTTCCTTCCCGTAACTGCACCTTGAAAACGATAAAAAGTTCGACTAATACTTCAAAATTTGAACACAGTATCAGTCTGTTGTCTCCTCTTACGCCGACGTCTCCCAGTTTTTACAGAAAGCTTACATTTACAACAAAAACGCTCGCAACAGAATCTACAACTCTTCAAACTGACAATATTGAGCTGTCGCAAGATTGTGAGAATAGAACAGCTAATCCTGGTCCAGGCCAGCTTCGGCGTCACATATCTGAACCTCTGAAACCAACAAAGCAAAGTGTGCCCAAAATTGAACTATTATCACATGATAAAAGTAAAACATCAAGTAAAGTAACTAGTACGCAAAATGATGTAAAACTCAACTCACCGTCCCCGTCACCTCCCATAAGTCCACGTGTCCGAATTACAGCTGCATTAAGTCCCTTGTCGTCACCACGTATGCCAAAGAAAGCCTGGGTAAACAAAGAGCCTCCATCTCCATCCCCAAACCAAAGGAATCCGAAGTCAGCAAATTCATTGCAACTTGATGACGTTGAAAAAAAATTACCAAATCAAGATTCTACCCTGAGTCAAAAGAAACCAAAAATAACAAATTCAGTATCATTCGATGACACTGAAAAAAAATCACCAAGTCGGATTTCAGACATCGACCAGTGCTTGAAACTGCCACCGCTCGTGAAGTCAAGTAGGAGAAATAGAATAGCATTGGGAAAGTCATCTGTTGAACATTTTCCTGCTATGTGTTCATGGTCGTTTGAAGACGAAGATAGTAAAGATTGAATATAAAAAAATGGAATTTTCAAATTTAACAAGAATTTCCACATTAAACAATTCAAAAATTTCAAATCCGGTTAGAAATTATATTTTACTTACGCTGATGACAAAATGTTTCTGCATTTTGTTACTACTAAATTTTTAAAGAATACGATTTTCAGAGTGAAACGGAAATACACTTTAGTTAAAAAGGAGCTTAAAATCTAGATTTACTAAGAAACATTTAAAAGATTTGCATTTTAATTTAATTTAATATAACCGTGTAATCGTTTTGGTGTCATTTCGCTGTAAGCAGGGTTGGGCATTACGTATTCAATACCTTTCTTTTATTAAAATTTGGAAAGCTTGAGATGATTATTAAAAATCTACTTCATGGATCATCGTATACTTAGCTGTATTATGATGCATTATACTACTTGGCTATAATCCTCGTGGTATCATTTGCATTGTCCTGGGACTATTGTTCAATTTAAGTCCACCGCGGATACTCGTTGTGTCTTGCGTAATTTCGTCGGTTAGTTCGTATTGTGTGTATGAAGGTGATAATGTGAGGTATAGAATAGATTCAGCTGGGAAACATATTAAATAGAGTGCAATTTTTGGCGAAGGATATATTAACATTTTAATGCGCGTATAATTACATATGTGTGCATTGAAATATTAAAATGCTACAGAACCACCAAGAACCATACAGATATAAACATGGCATATATGTTAGAGGTTTTGGTCAAAAGAAAAGTATATACGTCATCCAACAAGAGATTGATATGACACGTAAACAGACAATAGCCAAGATTGAACGTCAACAGCAGTTAGTGCTACAAGATATGCGAGAGATACGTGCAAAAACACCATATCTGAGAGACAGTTTCAGAGATCATGTTTGTGACACAAATGAGAAGCCTAAATCTGCTAAATTGAGAAACACTATTTCATCTTCGATAAGTACAAAAGAATTTGAACTACAGAAAAGAATAAAAGCATTTAAAGCAGGTACGACATATACACCTAGTACATGTTTTCAGATGCCTGTCCAAAACTGTATCGAGACAAATAATATCAATGATATTTCTGGAGTCAATCATGATATTTCGTATCGCATTTCGTCAATCAGAGTACAAAGACCACTCAGAGTACCGAATAGTTTGGAGACTACTGTGTTTATCACTTCGCTACCTGGCCATCCTGGTACACAAATGATTTCTAATGAGGCGCCGATTCAGCCAAGTATTATCCAAGTCGAGCAGGATTTACGGACAAGTACAGATTGTTTTGATTTCAGAACACTAAGTGCTGGCACTAGAAGAAGACAGAGCGGCAGGAAATGTATCCAAATCGTTAGAAAATTTGTACAAACAAAAACGTAAATATAAAAGAAAGGTGATGGAGACAAAACGCGATAAATCTTCGACTGACATCACAATCTCAGAAACAACAAATAAATATCATCATAAATATGAGGACAGAACATTCGTCACAAATTCTGGATTCAAAATCACACTGTAATTGTAATAGGAAATGATATAATTGTTCAAAAATGTGTTTAAAATAGCTATTCCTAATTTTATTATCTTGGAAACATAAATATTGTTAATATTTTCAGAAGTGGTTATGTCCTTTTGTCCAAAATGTTATGCAATTTTTTATCGTAAATCATGAATGATCTGCACATTCAAGTTCTGTTATATTCTAAAAATAATATTTTATACGGAAATTTATAGCATAATGACACATTCATACACAAATGATTATAATAATTTATTCAAACTTATATGTTTTAATACATTAGTACCCTTTTCATTAACAGTTGTACCTGAGACATTTAATATACTTGTATTGGAAAATAAAAATGCATTTGAATTTTTTTTATCTTCTGGGGTAATTTGTAACATAACGGAAAGAACAGAAAAAAATACAGGTTTCCAATAATTAAATGATAGAGAACATTTGACTGGTTTTAGGTATTGTTTACATATTTGTGTACATGAACGCTAGATCTGAAAAGAAAGTGGCAATCCGCCTGTAAAATATGGAATATCTATATCATAATAAACGGGTCCGGGGAACATTCAAACGTACAAATATATTGGAGGTACGACAGATACAATAGGTCTGAATCTAGACTACATATCATGTCGTGATTGATAGCTCTACCCCCTGGAGAGGCATTTATTGAACATTTAGGTATGGGTGGTAGATGGTAACTATCACAATCATACTCTGTTGTAAATAGCAAAAATAGACTCCTTCATAATTTTTTCTTCAAATTAGATACCCTTCAGTAAATAAAACTTTAAAATTATATACCCTGTAGTCTTTAAATTTGCTACTTACGATAAAAGATAGCAACTAAGATAGCATTATTGAGTGTTTAGATAGCTTTATAATTATATAGTTTTCGTAAACGATTTTCTGTTAAATATATACCACCTGCAGTAAATAATTTTGTGACTAATTGTACACTGTGTTTAATAAATGCTAAAAACACAGGGAAGTATCTAAATATCTAAGCCAAAACGCAGAAATATTAAGTTGCTCGTTTTTCTCAAATTCATTTGCATAATATTGTTCAGAAAAAGTGTTGTCTGACATTGCATATTATGTTCCTGTTATTGTGTATCATATTAAATTCATTTTCAAATTAGAATAAACCTTATTATTATAGCGTTTTTGATTGCATATAATATCCATCCAAATTACACTTGAAGCGATCGTATAACGCGGGATTTCAGCGCTCCGTTTTGTTTTTGCTGGACAACTCTGGATTAGATGACGAACGAGAGAGACTGCGTATACTTTCAGGGACACCCGTGTGACGGCAACTCAAAAGTTTCTTCATGGCGAATCTTAATCGCATTTTCACAAATTCTTTGTTATTATTGGATTTATTAGATAGTGAAGATGTTTTGATAATATCACTTATTTCCACTGATATACCATTAAGGGTGATTTGCACCATTGTTTGATTGCAGATCGGGTGCGTTTTTTCTCCATTAGCATTATCCTGTTTTGTCTGTGTTTCACTATTTGCAGGTAGTGTCTTGTTATTTGCCCTTGAGTTATACAAAACTGGTCCGGTAACAGAAAATGGTAAAGAACTTCCATCAGTAGAATATGTTTTGTGCTCTTCATCACAGGGCTTAGGATCAGTTTCGCATTTTGATAAAGTAGACATCGGTTTTATGATTGATGGGGGCTGGATGTCATTGATCTTTTTAGTCTGTCTGTGCTTTCGCTTGTCCTTTTTAATGAATTTTCTTTTTGTGTTCCTTCCAGCTGTCTCTAATGCTGCTGATTCGTCTAACTGTTCGTCGTGATTAGCTGACTTCGGTTTTTGGGGCGAGAGTGATCGTGGCCTTATGAATCTATTATATAAGGGCGACAAACTACTAGGATGTTTTGGAACACAAATTTGATATGAAGTTGCAGTGCTACAGATATGATTGCGTTCATCTTCCAGTTTACTGCTGTTATTACTATTGTCAACAGAACCATGTGATACCTTGATATGAAATTTTATCTCTTCTGTTGGCTATCTTCGTCTTCTCACAGAAGCGATAAAATCAGGTTCACTTTCCCAGCATCTCTCATCTAAAACGCTATCTATGGTGAATCCACGTGTGATTCCCCGTTTGTTATTATCATTTCTTGACTGGATCGATGGTAAATGAACATATTGTTTAATGTAATCATCATCTCCTGCATCATGTGCATGTATAAATGGACTTACGTCAGCCTTTGTGTGGGAATTTTGTCCAAATTGATTATTACTTGATCCGAGCTTTGACAAGTTTGGTTCCGATGTACTATTTACCATTGAACTGCTCTCATTCACAGCCATCATCATGTTTAAATATCCACTGTTTGATGTTTTCTGTTTATTACCAAAATTTAGATAGTATTTTTTACTGCTACATGAAACTGTATGACGTCTTGGACGCATCTCTTTGCTGTCTGATATCGTCTCTAGCTCCATTTTCAATCTTCTCTGCTTATTCTCAAATAAAAAATGTTCCTTATCATATGCATTCAATGTCTCATGAACCGAAGCTTTAGATAACGACTGCTGAAATTTCATATTTCCCATTTTTCTTTCAAGTATGGTTCTCTCCTTGTCGAAGTCTTTCCACAGTTGTTTTTTGTCACTGAATACATTCTTACCCGTATTATTCAGTGAGGAGAGTGATTGACGGCGCAACTTTTGAAACATATCGATTTGTAATAACGGGTCTTAACAAAAAGCAAATCAACGGGAAGAAAGTGTAAAATCGACCGTTTGATTTTATTTTGTTCCACCACTTTTTTGCCAATTTTTGCAATATAAGATATTAGTCTCTCCCCAGAATAGGCAGTACACGTAGCTATGTTTAATTGCTGCACTAGCTAAATAAGTATCATGTAATGAACTTGAAGTATAAAAGAGAACAACGAACTTCTAAATTTAGGTAAAAGTGGACGACATTAATAATGCCTGGACGAATATTATAAATGGCTTCCCCTTTATTCAGCTTAAACCGTGTGCACTGTTATATAGGTTGTATCATTTTTGTACTGTTTAATAAATTAATATTTTTGTTATTAATAACACACTGTGCCATAAACAAGCAAATAGGCATGCTTAGAATAATATTTCCCTATCCATTCAGTGTTTACTTTTGAGAATCACGAAACAAATGTAGCTATTTGTTGTTTTGGGATTCATTGAAATTGAGTGCATATATTATAATAATAAATCTGAGCAAAACTATATATAGACAATGAATTAACATAACACGAATGGAGCACCTCGGCTGTTGAGGTGAATGTCCAGGACGCCTCTGCTGTTTTGTGCTTTTGGTACATTGAATATACTGAGTACATTACACTAAAATCTGTAACATTGACATAGACGTAGGGGTTTGTTTCTAGTAAAGTACATCTTTTTTGTTAACTCAAATTTATAAATTTTTCCCGAAGCATGAATTTGCAAGTTAATGACATAAAATACTGTTTGTTACCCTTCCCTTTTCCATCGTTTGTTTTTGTATAAGTAGGTAACTTTTCTGTATACATCTGCATGTGTTCCCTGGTGTGAATACATCTTTTTCCATGGGCGTTGTTATATGTTCCTCCAAATCGGTCTATAGGCCGTTTTCTCCACAATGATGAACAAGATATTAATTTTGTACTTGCATTAGTATTTGAGATTTGTAAACATTTTGTAGGTTGTATACATTTTAATATGTACATGTATGTAATTAATTTATATATTATTATTAGACGGAATAAATACGAAAGCTAATAGCACATCGATATATCGATGGCACATTACATTAACTTTAAGTGTCAGTACTAGACTCTAGTACCCCGCAATTAATACCCGGCAAACTTGACAAACAAGACGTTTTAATTTATCTATTAAAAACCGTTATCAATCGACGAGATTAATGTTCTTATAATCTTACCGATCTTATATGGTAACTCGATTAAAAGAAATTGATTCAAACTTACGTTTCCGAAAAAGTTGTATTTTTTACTAACGCTACACAGGAAATGAAACAAATAAGTATCCGTAGTCGTGGTTTATACTGAAACAAGGAAACTTAGTGGGTGATATTAGTTGCCTGTGATTGAGACGGTCCGGTCATTGCACCGAGTGACATCCTCGGTGACATCAATTAGTGCTAGTAGCACATGATAGGTTATCTTTTTAATTTAAGTGCACAATCTTAACTGCATCTCAATACCTGATTAAACCAACAAATTGAACTAAATTTAGTCATAACACATAACATGTCATAGAAATCTAGCCAATTAGGAATTAGCATGTATAGGCTATGTTATCTGACTTTAAACATTTATTCTCAATAATGTTTGCACCAAGACATTGTGCCCCATGTTAAAATGTAGAAACCTATTGACAAATTAGCCTTTTATACGAATTAAGTTCGCTACAGTATTCCAACGGCACATATAAACATTATTGTCTCAGATTAAAGACTTACTTCATAAAATGAATATTTATAGTTGCTAAAACAATTCAATATTTTTGTGATATTTTATAGAAATTTTGGTTGCTACAAGTAGGATAAATATCGACAAATATTATACACACATATTTAGTTGACTTTGTTAGGAATAGATAACAACGCTATTAAACGTCTCTAAATTAAGCCTGAGTAAGCAAACAGTCATTCGTTAAAATACATTGATTTTGTAATAAAGTATTTTGTGGAGAACTAGTAGAGATTTTTAAGTCACAGTACTCTTTCAGTCACGCTCTTTCAGTTTATTTGACTCACACCTGATGCCCATACACAGTATAAGAACGATGCCATGCAACGTATCCTACTAGTATCACACAATAAATTTGGCATTTCTCGCTCATATATCACTTTTATCATAATTGTGGCAAACAAAAGAAACACAGGTTCCAATCAACAAAATTACCATATTATTTATAAAAGACATGCTACATATAATCAAGTGCTGATTTCGATATAAAAACTTTTTTTTTTTGCTTTTACATTTTTTAATAGTAGTAGTATCTCTGAAGCCAAACTGTATACAAAATTGCACGTACATGAAATAATAGATAACCACAGAAAAAAGTATGTAGTGTGAATTAGCAGAAACGCTATAACATTAAAAATAATTTTGTAATTAAAAAAAAATAATAAACGCATGGGAATGGATGTTTGTTTCTCGTTACCGTTTTTACCTTTAATTTGATACTATAACTGAAGCACCTGAGCCGACACAGTATTGCATCAGATGGAGACAGATATGAGAACAATGCTGTAAAGTGATTAAATTCTATAATATCATTTTTAAATTCAATTCAAATACGTTTCTCGTTAGGAATGATTAAAGTAAATAATGTATGTCAAAGTTACGAAAGCAACAAAATCCTTTTTGTATATAGCCCCCATGCAAGTAACTCAAAATAATATTTCTACAATACTGTAAGTTCTCCCGTAAACGCTCGTATCTGCAATAATGCAAATTGTACAAACAAAGCATATATTTGAGTAATTCGCTTACTTAGAAACACAGATATGAGGAAGTTTTGTACATGCTGATCAGATTTTATTGGTCAGTGAAGATGATGTCAAAAATACGTTAAGGGTGTCAATGTGATTCTATTTGTCACTTAGCGCAACAGAAATGTTCCATTTACAAAGACAAATTTAATTGCTTCTTCGTGATACTAGTAACAACGCAAAATCCAGGAAAGAAAACTAACTCTTTGTTGGTGCGATCAAAAGTCCTCCCGAAGAGTTACTGTAGGGCATTGGCTGTGCTTACAGAATTGAATGGAATAATAGTTACAAAACAATAATCTTATGATATTTTACATTAATTTTTATTGATTTATTATTTTCCCATTATGGTGAGTAAAAAATGAATGCCGAAGTAAGCCATTTGTTTACCGATAACAACGCATGTACAGACTTAGACGTCCAAGAGTATCTACGCATTCGTGAAACAAATGCCAGAGAAGATAGGTATCTTAGTGATCACAATAGGTTACTGGAACGAGCCAAGAATGTAACCGAGAAACAGTACAGGTACATGAAATGTTACTATCAATATATTTTCATATATGAACGAAAAATAACAGTCAGTTGTAAAACAAAAACACTATAGCACTGAACACAAGTTACCTTTGCTGTAACCGTTTTTATTAGTAATGACAAATTTTTAGATACTCTTTTATTTATGTTCCCCACTTAGTCTGTAATAAATGTTTTGCTCCGTGTGAAGTTGAGTGCAAGGTCTTAATAAAGTTAAAGTAATAACAGCGCATAACCTTAAAAGTTTTCTCGCTATAATATACATGTATATAATGTAGGTCTGATGCAACTTTGATGACATTGACATTTGATTTGATGATACATATGTTTGCTAAGAAAAGCATATTTTTCAATATTGTTTACCTCAGTAAAAATACGTGTCTTCGTGTTCATTCTCAATATGATTCATCTCCTTGTATTCCCTCCATCTTCTTTAATCAGAAATTAACAAGACGTAGATGTAATTTATTAGAAACACACCTCTAGACTACATGTGCGTCCATGTCAACGTTATAGATTTGTCAGATTTTAGTGCAATCTGATTTTCGAAATCAAACAAATATGGCTCATCTACGGTACATATTGGAAGAAATGCATAGTGTTTATTGTTATTTTTCTCGTTATTTTAGGTATCTAACGCGGAATATACGAGGGGAATTGAAAGACATCACTACAAAAACTCCGAGTTTAGACAAAACAGTGTCGAGTGAAAATATACACGCGCCGTTGACAACAAAATGTGAAAAAATGATGTTGATAAAAGAATCGAAAAAAGCAACGAACGGAACTGTATTTCAGGCAATGCGAATCTTACCAGCCATAGGGAAACTTAGTGATGATGAATTACAAAGGAATAAAATATCGTTGAGAGAAGAATCAGAAAGTCAATCAAATTCACCCGATACAGATGAAACTATGCCCAGCGAGTTTTTCCAAACATCATATCAACGAAATATAAAATTCACTACTAAGCATTTTTTGAAACGAGTCACAGCAATCAATAGAACACTGAAGGCATTAGAGTCGAAACGAAAGTTAGAGGAAAAGGAGGCGTTAGCGAAACTAGCAAGTTTGGAGCAAAGACAAACTAGAGACATATCGAGTCGGAAACCCAGCGATCCACACTATACACGTAGTGCTAAATTACGAAAATATTCAAAGCTGCCACCTATCAAATAACGAAATTATAGTAAACAACTAGTTCGTAATTAAAAAGTTATTCCTTACCACGGACACGATTATAATAACTAGTTTATCTTGTAAAACAAAACAGTAAATTAAATGGTTGACCAACAAAGACGATTGAAAAATGAACTCTTCATTATCGTTTTTTAAATAAAATATGTTTTGTAATATTATCAACAGTTATTAATTTGACAAGTATTATATTATTAGCTGGTATCTTTCCTAACGGACTTTAATTTTGTGTTTCGTGAGCATGGTGGTGTTACAATTTTACTTTATCGATAATTACATAAATTAAATGTAATTTATATGCATATGATATTACACAGCACGCACTGTTTATTCAAGACAAACAAGTGCTTGGAGTAAATGGAACATATTATTTAATATTCACAATCAATTCTACTACAACATCTGAATAAAATAAAACTATCAAGTCCAGTGTGCAGTTTGTACATTATCCTTACAAATATTGTTCTCTTTTTATATATTTGAGCTATCATCACTTCAAACAATTTTAAAACTGCACATCTCTCCAACATAAAGCAATATATTTTAACCATTATATTTTTGTTTTAATTACTTTAAAAATCTATTGAAAACGTATTTTTTATAATAAAAACATTTAGCATCATAGAAATCTTTAAAAACCAGTTGCAAATAGTGCATTGACGTCACTATGGTGTATTTCATTTGTGGTGGATTTCTACCATCCAGGTCCTGAAACAATGAAGAATAAAAGGAAAATCTTTTAAAACCCGCGACCGAAAAGCAAAAACAGCTTCCAACAATATGCCAGGCAAGCCTGGTAAGTTTATTTTTATGTGTAGTTAACTTGTTCAGTTTACAATAGAATAAATATATATATATATGTTGAAATACTGTAGAGTTTTATACAAAAGAGTTGTCTAGCCATCACATATATTGAGCTATGATTTCGTGTTAGCTCCACACATGGGAAGTAATTTTACTAGAAACCCTAGATATGATCCGTCTTCTTATTGTTTAACATCTTATAGTTTAGGTTATATATCCGCTTCTATACCTTTCAAATGTTTACAGAGATTTTAAAAAGCTATGAAACCGACGCTGAATTTGTGATGGTGTGATTAATTTTACTGTATGACCATTACAGGGAAGAAAAAGCATGAGAAAAATAATAAAAACGAACATAAAAAATCTGATAAAATACATATAGATGTTACAGAAGAACTGGTAAATATCTTGAAGGATATTCTACAGAGTATGTACAATTTACAAGCCTTCCTTGCTCCTGGGGGGTCCGACTTAAATCAATGGCTGGTACACATATGCGGGAACAAAAACGCGTAAAATGGCGATTTTTAAGAACTTATAAGCACATTAACGCACGCTACACATTTAGGGTTACAATTTTTCGAAAAGATATACAAAAGGGTGCTTTATTTGATTAACTATCAGTATGCGTTTAGGATATCGAAATCGATCAAAATGCGGATCAAAACCGCCAACCACTTCGTTGACCAAACTTCGTCTCAAAAGTTAGTTTGCGATCAAGTTGGAATGAATTTCTCATAATTCCGTTTCCCGGGCATTTTCCAAAAACAAAATTCTTAATGTATTTAGGGTAACTAAAATTTCTTCCAGTCGGTGAAAATGGGTCATAATTTAAAAATGGGAAAACGCATGTAGGGGCTTTTTCAAAAACCCATTCACGGAAATAGGTACCAGTAATATATTTGAGGAAGACCCCCGGGTCCTTGCTTCTACATATATACACAAATAACACGCACTTTTTTTCTTGTGTCTTTCCCCCATTTTTACGCTTTCGCACTTAATTATTGCCATTCACGCATCTCCCGTAACTTCACTCACAATTTAATCGCAACATTTTGCAGACTAACAGAATTTACAAGCAATGATATGAATTTCCAGAAACTGTCTTGTTTAGTTTATTTGCCGCGGGCACAGGCTATCTATATATTTGAATGAGAGCCAAAAAGTGGCCAGGACCTTTGGGAAGATCTGTCAAAATCGATTAGTATCTCATTCATGGAAACGAGCGTTTGCCGAAAGTACATTACTATCGTTTCCAACGAAATGCGAACCAATGGTATAGTGGTAATGTGACGTCACATTTTATAATGAGGACATTGCTAGTTACGCAGTAAAGGTATTACTGCATTAGTTTGAACCGGAATTTGAGCCTTAGCAGGAACATTCAAATTTTAGAACGCGAACACTCTATGATAATGATGTAGATTAAATTTTCACGAAGATTCACGCTGCGGTTCAAGTTAATGCGGTAATGCCTCCGGGGGTACTCATGGTTTTTTGAATACGAGGATGAACCCAATCCAAAATTTTAGCTTGCAGTAGCAAATCCAATCCAAATTTTTTGAAATATAAGGCTAGCAATCCAAATTTTGTGAAATATAAAGGTAGCAATCCAAAATTTTAAAATATTTGAGTAGCAATCCATTTGTACGCAAACTGACTGATACAAACCAAATTCCAAAAATCGCTTTATGGATATAAACCTAAAATTAATCCAAAATATTTGCTGTAAGCAGCGGGTAGCAATCCAAATTTTTTAATTTCTTCACAGTAGCAATCCAAACAAGACAACGACGATTCGAAGAATCATCATTGTACGCTGTTTAAATTGGTTATTTGAGCGAAAGGAATTGCATA
>JAOXYB010034162.1:0-14120 GCA_028565635.1 Phoronis ovalis | reverse complement strand
GCTTGTTATTTATGAGATTGTTTCCAAGTAGCTCACCCTTCCTGTTGTTACATCTATAGTAATTTATCTTTGATAACTGCTGATTATACCAGATCCTTGTCCTTTTGGTGACTCTTCAAACTTTGATTTGGACCAGTAGTGTACAAACCAACAAACCAGGTCCCTATATATGCAAATGACATACAGTCAGTTTTATACTTTATATAAGCAGTTTCTGTAATTTTCCATCCAAACTAATTGCAGCTGATAGTGGTGACTAGACTTTCTTACTAATAATGTTACTTTAAATTATGATTAATTTTAAATTTAATTCATTTATATAAAGTTTATAAGTTTGATATTGTACATATACACACTGATATTTATGACATTATGTGTTGCATAAAGATTTCCCTCTTAAACTAATGATTTCTGTTAAAATTTTAGCTAGGCTGTCTTGGTAAAGTCTTAAGGGAAAACTTAATAGGAACTTTAGTATAGAATTGTGAAAATCGAATATGATAGTAGGAGAAAATAAAGCGATTACATGTTAACAAAATATGCCCGGGGGGAGGGTACTCAAGTTATTTTTGGTGGGAGCGTGCAGCCCGGTTAAAAATTTTGGATTTGGATTGTATACTTAATTTTTACTGTATATTTTTGTATTGCTACCATAAGGATATTCAAAAATTTAGATTGCTACCCACTGCTTGCAGCAAATAATTTGGATTAATTTTAGGTTTGTATTTATAAATAAATTTTGGAATTTGATTTGTATCAGTCAGTTTGCGTAAAAATGGATTGCTATACTCATATGTTTTAAAATTTTGGATTGCTACCCTTATATTTCACAAAATTTGGATTGCTACCTTAAAATTTCCAAAAATTTGGATTGGGTTTGTTACCAAAGCCTAAAATTTTGGGTTGGGTTCCGCGGCATATCCACGTAAAAAGCTTGAGTACCCCTCCCCCGGGAAAATATGATGATGTTGAAACAGTTGTTCAAGTATAATGGTTAAATACCTCATTTACAGTTCAGAGGTATATTACAGTAGAGCATAAAATAAAATAAATGGGTCCCTATTCAAGTGTTATCCCCTCTGTTATTGCAAGTTCTTTAACTTAAAGTTTACGGATCCCTGTGCACTCCTGTGGCAGATAAAAATATTAAAGTTCGTAGGCTCTTTACCTTTAAAAAAAATTATTGTGTGGCTTTGACATGTCATTTTATTCAACATTTCTGCTATAAACTTTCAATTATGCTGTGAATCCCAGACATTCCTTCACTTTGCTTCAAATTAGACTTCATAAACTGGTAACCAAATCATTACATGAGTCTAAATTAATTCCATCAGCTGCATATCTGTATAAATCAAGTACACATTTCATCAAAAGAAATTGGCACTTTTATAGTAATTTTAGCACATAGTTTTATTGGAAGTCCAGGAAAAAAATACTTAGTTCAGTTGGAAGAGTAGAGCAGGCTGAATTAGATTTATTTTTTGTATTTAATTTATACTCCCTTTGAGCTAAAAGTTTAGCACATTTCTTTTTACTAACATTTATATTCCTTAAAAGAAAAGAACAGCATGCATGTTTGTTTTCCAGGGTAAAATAAGCTTGTAAACATAGGGACACTAGGAAGATTTTCCCATACTCTCACATGTCTGTGTCAACACAGAGGGATAAACTGCATATTATTGAAACAAAACCACTATTGTTTTGTAACAAAATTGTCCTCATATATTGGGTGGCCAGCTCTCAGCAGGTTTCATTATTACAGTTACTGTTTCCACAAAAACTTGTCAGTTTATCCACAAACCATTAGTAAGCAGATCTGGTTTGTTTTGAGAAGAAACTTGAGGAAATATTTTGGTAGCATATGGTTACCACTGTTAGAGGTGACTTCCTTAAAATGATACCAATGATCTGTTTCCTTTGAGCATTCAATGCAACTAAGCCTAATTAGAGTCTAATTAGCTTGAATGAGAATATATACATATATTTTTAAAAAAATACACTGCCTGGAGGGGGGTCTATACATCTTCATTCTTTCATTCATACTGTGATACTCTATATCAGTAGAATGTTCTATGATGCATTTATTGCTGATAATTTATTTTACTCAGCAACCCAACTATTTTTACATTTTTCATACCAAGTATGCTAAATGTCCCAGGTGCTATAAAATTCCATTTGATTCATGTCTAGTGTGTACTCATCTTGTAGCCACATGTCTTTATGCCTGTCCCTTACATAATCATCATTATAAAACATATGTGGTATGATCTCACACCTGTGACCATGACTTCCAACACCTGGATTTAAGGAAGTGATTTTATGTTGTTTTATCACTGTATGATCATCATAACTATGTGTTAATTTCTTGGTCTGCCTGGGACTGCTTTACTGCTTAGCTACACTTGTAAGTTAGATTATTAGAGATATTCCCCATTTGTACTATATTACTGGATTCTATTAAAGTATCCAGGGTTGGCCAGCAGAAATTATAAATTTAGATAAGACATGATTCAAAACATTTGGTACAAGATTTGTTGAACTGTTCGTACCATTATATAATACGAGACCTGCACTGGAATAAACAGCAAAAATGTAACAAAATAAAAAATGCTGTGTATATAGATTCCTGGTAAAAAAAACTGATGTTTAAGTCAGAGCTTGAAAGATTAAGTTGGGAAAGTTCTTTTGCTTTATTATGTAATATGAAAATGTTACATAATAATTATGTAATATGAAAATATTACATAATAAAACAAAAATTGTTGCACTGGATCAATACAGATGGGCAATTTATTTAGTGACAGCAATTTTTGTTTTATTATGTAGTATTAAATTAATAATTTTCAAAGGAGTATATATTACAGATTCTTGTCTCACATCTACCCATTTTCAGAAACATTTAAATACTAGAAATGAGATGTTTATAGCTCATAATTCAAAATGGGTTATTTCCATGATTTTTACCACATTAATCTTTATGGTAGCTGTAAAGGTCAGAATTAAATGTTTTGATGTGGAAGACAGTTGCCTGAAGATGATGCCTATTAAAAATGCCAGAATACTTCTGTATGATTAGCCCTTAATTGTGGAGGCAATAAAAAGGTTGTAATTAGTTGTAAATAAACAAGTTTATCAGTCCCACTGTGATATATTGGTAGCATGTGGTTCTGTTATCTCTTTATGACCATATATTAACTACAATAGTATTACTATTCCAGATTTAACCATCTCCAATAGCATTTTTTGTTTCTGTGATTCCCCCCCCCCAAAAAAAAACACCCAAATTTGCTATTCAAATCCTGGTTTTGCCTGAGAACATTTTAGGCACCAACGTTTGACTTGTTTGTTAATTTAAGACTTAACACATTGGATCTTATACTGTGAAGTTTAAAGATGTAATTAGAGTGATTATTAAATATATGCCATGTCTCTACTCTATATTTGTAATAATATTACAAATATAGAGTAGAGTAAAATGAATTTTTATAACAGAATGTTTCCATATGAGGTACATTCTAAACTTTAGCTACATCCTTTTTATTTATTTTATAAATCTTAAAATTCACGAGCCTGAAAAATAATATCTGTAATTTCATTATAAAATTCAGTAAATTTCAATTTGAATCCTGCATTCACTGCACCCACTGCAGTTGCTTCACCATTGTGTTTACTCCTGATCCAGTCACAACTGTGTATGAAGCTTGTAAAGCACTTAAAATATTTAAAAAAACATGGCTAAAAGTACTTGAGATTAAAAACTGCTGAAAATTTGATATGATAAAATCATGGTTGTCAAAATTGTTTACCTTGAATTTGCCCACAAGCCTTTAAAGTTCTTATCTGTGTGTTGAATAAAGTATTTTTAGCATGTAACAGTGAAAGTAAATTGTGAAATTATTTTTGGCTGCAAGCAAAAGTTTGGCAGGAAATACTTTCCAAAAGCTAGACACAAGTCTAACATTTAAACAACTTGACAAATGCCATAATTTCTTGATTTTCATAAAAAAGTGAGGGCAAAACTTGCCTGTTTTAGCACCTTTTCCACTATACTTCAGTGTATATTTGGGACCGTATATTTAGTATAAAGTCACATTTGAATAGAGTTATAATTGGCAAACACACACTCCTTACTCAATTCATTAGCAAGCCTGCTGCTATCACACTATGTCAGTGGAAGGTAATTATATAGCTAATGGGTCTGGTTATCTCTTTGACTGACTCATCAGTCTGATCATGATGGCACCATAAAAATATTCAGTTTATTAAAAAATAATGTCAAAATCTCTCAAAATATTGCTTTTTAGCCCTTCTTTAACAAACCATCCCTTCTTGAAGTTTCTCAATCCATGCTTTGTAATACATAAAGATACAGGTGTAACAATTAAAAACATTTGGGGGTTTTGAGTTTTAATTTTAAAATAGTCACAAAATGAATCTAGCATGCCTGTTACTTCAACAACATCTATATTTTTAAAAGCATTCTAAAGCCTGTGGCACTTCTTTTCAAAGTAAATTGAGCACTTTAATTGCCTATTATTAGACAATACAAAGTTCAGACGAAAAAATAATATTGAATATCTAACTTTTTGTGTCCAAAATTATACATCTTTTAGTAGAACTTCTAGAAAATTGCATGAGCTACTTTTTGTCATCTACAATTCTCTGGAACACCAAGTGGAATTAAATTGAGTATGCCTCAAGCAAAGACATTTTAGTAGAATCTTTATTTGGATAGATTGTTTACAAGGCTAATAAAGCCTATCACTTCAAAAGAGAAGCAAAGATGAATTAGAATACCATATCTGCTTACTCCAAGTTATCTGGGTTCCTACAAGCAAATATTTTGAAGGCATTTTTTTTATGGTACTACTTTTAAACATTTAGAAATATTGTCCTTGGTGCAGTGTCTGACTTTAACTCAACCATCATGTCTCCAGTCAGTATTTATTTCATCGCCTCTTGTTATCATTTTCTGTGTTTTACACTATGGAAGTTTTCCATGTTCACGGGTGGCCTAACTGTACTGATCCTTACAGTCATTGATGCACCTGTTGGGGTTAAACACTAATTTTGCATAGCCAATAATTTAATTTTGTAAGACCCCACATGACTTTGGTGAATTATGTTATGATTTTTCAATTGAATATATAAGTTTATAACAACTTTTAGGCCATACTAAAAAGCCACTTTTATTTTTTTTAATGAAAATATTTTTTTAATAATAAAAAAAGGCCAACTGACTTGGTTCTTAATTTAAGAGTTTTCGCCCGTTAACAGCTTATCTTTTTGGTGTATTGCCTTAATAATAAATGACAACATGTTATATTAAATTTTTAATTCTAGGTTTTTATCAAAATATCATTTTCCTGTTATCTTTTTCTAATTGCTTCATGCATCATACTAGTTGACTTAAGATAATTAAAGGTTACCATGATAATATTCAAATGGTTGGTTTATCATGGCTCCATATCACTTTTTTCAGACAGTCCATACATGTTCATTCACAAAGTTGTGATAATATATGCTAATCACCATGTGTTAGTATTTTTTGATCTAAGCTATGTACACTCTATTTAATACCCAGATAAGGCTTGTGGTTTTATACTGATTTTGCTAGTTAATAAGAAAACATTTAATTAAAGAATGATGATTAACTGTAAAAAGTTGGAATATTTCTTTTTAGTTGATGTTTTTAAGTTTAATGTGTAGGATATTGTTTTCTTTAGAAGCCATTCATTCACCCCACCCCCCCCCCGCCCCCCAACTCTGTTGATATTCCAGGGGATTCCCAATCCATCCCAAAATACATGTCAGCGTTGTTGTTTTTTTCTGATTTATTTAGTGCAATTCTCTACATTCCGGAATTGAAACAGTTTTGACGTCAAAATGTATCAAGTAGTACCGGTAAAATTTTAAGAACCATAAATTAATAAATTCCATTTCCACATAATAACTATAAATAACTGAAGTAATAATTTTTTTGATACTTAATCCAATATCTTGATTTGAGTTGTTGTTTATTCTGAAATTCCACTCATATTACATTTATTTGTTTCTTATTACATGACGTCATGATAATAAAATAACTGTCACCATACATTGGATATTTGTTATCTTTGTGATTAGGATTCCCTTCAGGATATTGTTTCTGTGGTTTAATAAAATACTATAGTTTAACTGTTCTATACTATACTAAGTAAACCTACTTTAGGGCTGTCCATTCTATTTAATTCATAATTTGGACAGTGGAAGAACAAAGGATGTGTTTTTATACAAAGTTGCAATCTGAATCTAGTGAAGGTTGGCTAGATTCTATGCAACTTCTTTAAGCATAACAATGTTAATGTATCGGAAGGAAAGTTTGGAAATATAAAATTAAAAACATCAGAATTTTCTTCTGTAGAAGGGATTTAAGGTGATAAACAAAATAATTACATAGGATTATTATTTCTTTTGTCATTTTCCATGTGTTAGTAAAGATCCTATAAAGCTACACAAGCTGGAAGTGGATTAATAAAGCAGCCGAGAATTTTTTTAAAAATATGTCTAAAATGTTTTATTTTGGAAAATTATTACAAGAGGCTAATAAACAACTTAGAGACTAGGTATCTTCAATTTTGATTTGGAAAAAGAAAATATATATGTATATATGCTGGCTGTCGTAGTATTTCATATGAAAACAGCTTTATATCTAGAAAAGAAGGAGAGCTACACATATTTTTAAGATGTACACCCAATTCCGACATTCACCTGTAGCATACAAGAGATCACATAAATCAAGAAAGGTATGTCATCAACGATAATATTATGATACTCCACTGATAGGACATTAATGGATTCCCCGTTTTTAGGGATTTTGTTGAAAGGTGGACCCATTCTTATGGACATTTCTGTTAAAAATAGGCCCGTTTCTAGGGATTTATCGGTGAAAAAGTTATCCATTTGGGCGGACCCCCCCCCACCCCCCCCCTCCGTGTTCATCATATATGTGCCCCGCAGTCCAACAATACAAAGAGTATATTTGCATATACTGTTGCTACACAAAGGTTATTTACTTTATTAATCTAAAGATTTTGCAGATTTCACCATGACTTAAAAATAAACATACCTGCAGAACAATATATTATTTATATACCATTTTTATTTCCTTTTTTACCATTTGACGGTTTTAATTTAACTAAGTTACTGTGCAGACATGTTTAATATTCAGTAACTAATCTCTTCTGTTTATCATTATTATTAGTGTTATTATTTTTATTATTATTGCCTTTTTTGCATTGAAATTTTCATAGCAGCAATCATTTTCTTTATCAGATATCTTAGGCAGTCAGTCTGACTCAAGTTATAGGATCTTGTTTGCTGCTTCTTTCTGCTTATGATTTCCTCAGGTATCTATATTGTATAACAGTAAGTGAGATTGTAATTTTTCGATCAATTGGAACAGCTGCTTTTTACTACTATAAAATGATTCGACATCTTAAAGCAATCCATTCCAAGGTACCAAAAGATGCTACTAGTGAGCAAACAATGCAATCTATAGCAAGGAACTAGGGCCCTAGCAAGTTAACAAATACAATACTTTTTGCCAGTCAACAGTAGAAATTTTTAAACATATGTCTGAATATTGAAGTTTGGAAGAACCTGGCTTAGGTATTTTCAATTTTGATTTTGGAAAAAAAAATAATATTACATATGTACAAACAGTTGTTTGGCTGTAGTATTTTATATAAAAGTAAATTAGCTTTTTATCTCGAAAAGAAGAAAGGCTACACATACTTTTAAGATGTACCCCCAACTGCGATGTTCACCTGCGATATACAAGAGATCACATAAATCAAGAAAGGTATGTCATCAATGATAATATTATCATACACTACTGATAGGACATTAATGGAGTCCCTTTATTGTTTATCTTTTTTCAAGAATGACATGTTGATTTTGTGTTTTGAGATAACGCATGTTTGTGTTGCAGTGTTACAATACAAAGAGTACATTTTCTTGTATTTAGGTTGCAGCACTAAAGTTTATTTACATCATTAATATAAAAAATTACAGATTTCATGACGGAAAAATTAACAAAACCTGCAGAACAGCATATTACTTATATTCCTTTTAATTTTCTTTTTTACCATTTGGCAGTTAGTTACGAAACTTAAGTAACTGATTTGCAAACATGTTTAACATTCAGTCACTAATCTCTATCATTATTATTAGTATTATTTTAATCGTTATTATTGTTGTTGTTTCTGTACTGAAATGTGACATTACAGCTGAAGCTATAGTTAAAAACTAGCCAGCCTAATTGACTACATGCACTGTGCAGTGGAGTGTTCAATTTGGATTTTGACATCAGCATCCTTTACTTTATTATATACAAAAGAGACATATAATTAAATAATACTATTTTAAGGAAACACATTTTAATTGTAACAATGTGAAGTGCCACTGAGTGCAATTTAGGGTTTTCTGTGGAGTCTGTTGTTATCATTTTGGTGACAATATTTGATAGCACTCAGATATCTTAGGTAGTCAGTCTGACTCAAGTTATAAGATATGTGTGCTTAAAAAGGATAATCAGTGGATATCGAATATTAAAATTATAGCTATTCTTAAAAGCTTAATATATCTTGATCAGTTTACAAATAATTATCTTTAAAGTCTTTGTTATATATAATAAACTAACATTTGTTAATTAACATTTTTTAATGCTGTTCTGTGAAAATATAGCAGTATGTAGATCAAATTAGATTGAAATAATTTACATTTTAACAGTCACAGACTGAATAAACCAAACACAACTTTCCTTAATGTTTTATTTGAAGTACGGTACTTTCATTTTTTTTATTGGAAGTTTTTTTATGAATTAAAATATATGTAATTGTAAAGCTATGTCACAATAACACTTATTTGGCAAATATCCAAGACCCTGGATCTGTCAGTAAACCTCTTCATCTTTTATTTACATGGATAATTATCTTTTTGAAATTGGAAACATGATTTTAACAGGAGAATAAAGTTCAAGACCAGATTCAGATAATTTTTATTAGCTAGAATTCTTTCTAGGAGTTTGACATTGAGCCACATTATATCAATCTCCCAAGATGAAGTCTCTTGAACTATCAAGACAATAGTATTAATAGTATAAATCATGTCATATAAGGACATATTATCCCTCTTTCTGTAAGTGGTCAATCTGGGCAAGATTTATGACATATAGTCACAGCACTACTTGGTCATTCATAGGTCATTTGCAGTAGTAATAGAGTTTTGCTCATTAGGGGATGTTTGTGTTTTATCTATTCCCAGTTGATAAACATTGAAAGAAAACATATCAAGACTGACACAACACTGCATATACTATTACAAAACTCTAGCCCTGTTTCATGCTTTGTCTTCTGCTAAGTGGTATATTAAATAAAAATCCTTCATTATTCATAAAGCACTAAAAGTCCAGAGTGAAAATTTTTACAAACCACTGATTTTGGAGTTCTATGTCCACATGAGCTGCAAAATTTCATGTGTGCTGCTTTATTTCAGTTGTCAGTGTCACTCATATAATAGATAGTGAATACCAAGATTAAATGATAAACTTATACATGATGTAATGTTTTAGTAGGTACAGCATAGACAACTGGGACATAGTTTGCATGGCTAATTACAAATAAAGAAATAGGCTAGATGTAATTTCTTTTTCTGGACAATTTTTAAGTTTTGAGGGGAAAACTTTTATAGTGGCCTAGGTATACAAATGCTATGTCATTGCCGTATACTGCAGGAGTTATGTTCCTCTTGATGACATAGTGCTATCCCCCTGTGCCCTTTTAATTTTAATTGTCATCTGAGCCATCAGTGAGAGGGTATTTAAAATATGAATATCCTTCTATGTTAATTAGGTACATAGAGTGGTAAATTAGAGTATGTATTAACCCATGTGACAAGATAATGAGTGTCAATCATTTACCTGCTGATTATAAGTAAGATGATCAGAGAAACTCACATCTGCTAGCTAGAATATTAAAAATTAATGGTGTTTGGTTTCACTATAAATGCATATTGTTCTTAAGTATTTTTGTAAAACAGGTCTCTTCACAATGCAGCTCATAGTGCCAAATAATATGTATACATATCACTAAGTATTTGTTTGCTTTTTATCAGTAGCAAGTAAATGTGCCTGTAGAAAAAGTAACACAGTTCTAAACTGTGTGTTATAACTTTTTTTAATTACATATAAGACCATCTTTGATGATGGTTCTTTTTGCTTGGACTAGATGTCATATGTATTCGGTTATTGAACAGATCTCCCTCTGGTGAGAAAATTTGTTTTTTGTAACTTTGAGAACCTAAACCTAAAGATTTACCGTAAAAACATATAGCCAAATTACTTGTGGTGTTCTGTTTCTCAAATAAAGTAGATACTTTGATATGCTTGATATTATGACCAAAAGTAAATTAAGAAAATAATTTAGAAGTGTATTCTAATTGTAGAATTCATTTGCCACTAGGTGGATTAGTGTAGTCAACATTGAATATGCTGAAAGATAATGAATTTGCACCATTGAGTACAGTGTTCCTTAGGATATTTTGGAAGTAAAAAAAGTTACTGTAATTCCTTTTTTATTAGGTCTCCTTCGTTGGTCTTTGTAACAACTGATTTTTTGATATATTACTGTGTTACATTGGTATTTAATCTTTTACTCATTAACCCCATAACTGGGATAACTATGGAATTTAGATGAAGCATTAATGTATGTTGCTATCTTACAAGTTTTCACTAATTAAACAAATTTATATCATTTTTATAAAACTAACCATATGCAGGAATGAAAGAATCCTTGTACATACAGTATGTTCAGTAATTTGTTGTGAATTTTGAGCTTTCAGTTCTTAACTGTTTTTAAATGTCTCAGAAAACATGCAGATGCATCTAACATTTCATTAGTACAGTGCACATAGATTCACTATCTTCAGAACTGTTTTGTTCAATAATACCATTTCTAATTACTACACTTTCAAGGGCTCAGTATCTATTATCATTTTAATAGGTATATAACACATTGTCATTTTGTAATTTAACTATAGTTCCTATAATTTGTGTTGAGTAATAAAATGAATAAACTCATCAATCATTTCCAGCAGATTATTCATCCAATTTTAATGTGTTCTCATTCATATTATTGTCTATTTTCTTTGTCACAAAATGATATTAACTATTTTAGTGTACATCAGTTAATATATCCCGGCATGCCTTTTGTTTCAGAAATTTGCAATTTTGAAGGTGTTTTAGTATTTTGTTATAGTTTGCATCTAATATGTGTTATTTAATTATTTAATTGTCCTGAAAGTACAATTTTGGACATTTTTTCTGCAAATTGGTTGTTTAGTATTTGACTGTTTAAATGTTGTAAAAATACAGTATACCTCATTTTTTACTTGAACCTACTATTTACTGTATCTGGAACAGTAACAATTCTTAGTTTCTACCACATTTGTAATACAATTATACAGGTGGATGAACTTGATATCATACAGAGAGATTAGGTTAGTTTGCAAGGATGATTAATCTGTTATGTAAAGTTTATCTATGTGAGACTAATTCCATTATAAGTCATTGATTGAAACTCTTTACACTAATCTTCTTCTTTTATGACAGTAATTATACACTTATAATTAGTGACATGTGTTGTATTCCTTGCCTACTGGCAAAGCTCAGCAAACTAAATCAAGAATAGAAATGTATCTTATGCAGATTGTAGGTTTTTACAAATTCAGTTATGATTGTAAGTGGGCAGGTTTTGCAACTTCTATTGTTGATGTATTTAGATTCATTTATCATTTATTGCCTGGTGTCTTCAGTCAGTTTGGCATATGGTAGCACAAGTGTGTGTCTATTCTTGAAATGATTGTTGGTTACTTTTTTGTTTTTGCAGTTATACATTATAAATACATGTATGATAGACACATGATGTATGCCATAAAGAGTGTGTACAGAAACTAACCTAATACTTAACAAATTTTACCCATTCGTAACCTGTAAAAAATCATTATCATCACATAAAATTACTATTTTAGGTTCATATTTCTTTCAGTGAAACTTTCAATCTTTTTATATTTCAGAAATTCCTAGTAAATTATCGTCAGTTTCAAAATAATTACATGATTTATAATAAATTACCCTTAAAAAGCAAAGTTTACTAGTGCCTTATTTAATAAATAACTAAAGAATTCAGGCAGTTCAGTTGTTTTCTTTTTTGAATTAGTGCACATTGTCCGTGCCTGATTGAGATGATTATTTTGTGGCTTATTGCCTTTGTAAACCTTGTTAACAATCAAAGCACAGAATTCAGACCCTAAATTTACCCTTTGGGCTTTCTTGTATTATGCAAAAGTCACTTGGTGACCTTGTATTTGACATTGTGCTGGTTTTTAGCCAGTTATCAGTACTTGATATCTGATTATGTATTGTGCAGTGCAGCATCTTTGTGACAGAACATGATCCCACTGACTGTCACCTACTGCTTCATCTTTTTATCACATCAAATACAGAGGTATATCTCTTTGAACAAGACCTATCATCTTTTAACCATGTCTCTTCCATTTACCATTTGGCAGCTGTCAATCAAGATTGGCTCTAGCCTTAGGCATTGCATTCCCATATCAAAACATTTATTGCAATTTCTTAGGCTGCCCCTTTTCCTCAATACTTGTGCCCAATACACACAAGTGAGAAAAGATGAAATGGTTAGAGTATTCCTATT
Organism: Phoronis ovalis; assembly: GCA_028565635.1. Lineage (NCBI taxonomy): Eukaryota > Metazoa > Phoronida > Phoronidae > Phoronis > Phoronis ovalis. Next base: position 1,365 of record JAOXYB010034162.1, on the reverse strand, counting down.
CTCACTTGCATTTGCTCAAAATAGATCTTTAATTTGGCCACAATTGACTTTGTTGAATTGTCAACATTAAATATATTGATTCAATGTTTTGATACACAAATTACTTTATTCTATTAGCCAAACTCAAATATGGTCATTTTGTACATTGGATTCAGATAGCTTTGTTAATACTTATACTTATAAATTAAACAGCTTTTTCAATGTCTTAAACTAAAAAGACGCAGTAAGATATCCTCTGCTTTCATTTTACTGTATACATAGCTACTACTACATATGTTCTGTCTCGGATTTGCATTGAAAATGCAGGTAGGAAATCTATGACAACTAGTATTGTATTGTTGTATTGACATTACATAAGCTTTGCTGGGTAAATTTTATTGAATGTTTTATTCCAGCAAAATTAAATTTCATTTATTAAGCCAGTATAGGGAGGACCACCTGTCGCCTAAATATTTGACAAATATTTGATGTAAATGGATGGCCAGTCCATTCGTGAGAATAGTAGCAATTCTGGTTAGTGCACTATGTCGGTTTTATGTTCCTAAAATGAAACTCAACTTTATCAAGGGTTTATAGGTAAGAACCATTTTGATAAGATACTATTATCCTTTGAGCTTACTTTATGATCATCATCTTTTAAACAGCTTCCTTTCTTTTTGTGTGTGTGCTTGCTGTAGAACACAAAAAGAGATGTACACATATTAACATAACTTTAGAATATATTGAAATTATGGGAAACATGGTGGTCTTACATACTTATGGTATTAATTATGATATAAATAAGTTAAACAGTGTCTTTTTATTTTAGCTCATTCACTATATGTTTCCCTTTGTGTAGTATATACACAAAAATGAACTGTCACAGATGCTGAGCACATTTTCGTAGATTAAGTGGGCTGGTATAGTTGCCTTCTTCATCCACAAGTATAGAACTAAGTTATATTTTGGCTGTAGTTTTCATGTAGTTGTTAATTTAACTGGCAATTAGTAGAGATTCAAAAATCATTATTATTAAAATAAGTATTTGAAAACTCAGTGAAAATACTTAAAATTGGATTTCTGATTTGGATGCATGTAATAATAAGGATCTTTTCTTGGCTTGTGCTACAAAATAACAGGTAAGATAAGATGTACTTGCAGTTCCAAAATAACTGTTTTTTTCCTAGTTTTGTTGAACAAAACTGTCCCATAGGACATATAGAATGTTAGTATGTCTCTCATGGATTTGGCAACATAGCAGCAGAGTTGTGGTACTGTACTAGTACGGTAATTCTTCTCAATTCGTACTCCTCCATTATTCGTACACACCCCCTTTTTCAGATTTTATAATTTCTGAAATTCGTACACCCCCATTAATTGAGAATT
>JAOXYB010034151.1:0-14127 GCA_028565635.1 Phoronis ovalis | reverse complement strand
AAGTCACACAAGAGCATTTTGAATAATTTATGTAACTGAATAATTTGAATAATTTATAGTTACAAACATTCTTATTAATACATTTTGGTCAATAACCTTTTGATGTTTACATTACATGCGGATGACATAAAGTATTGCCCTAACAAAAACTGATTTAAAAAAAAATTCGGTTATTAGTGTCATTAAGTCAAATTATACTAAAAATATTTAGGTATGGAAATAATCTGGTATATGACGCATAATTTATAGGTACAAAACAATAATAGTCAAGAATTTCACAGTGCACGTACATACAAACTGCTAAAGTAATATATGCTATATAAAAATGGGAAACTTGAATAGCACATGTACACAGAAGCTCATTATGATATTTATAAATATTTGTCTATACGTATTGGATGTTCTATAATATTCCAGTCTAGTAGCAAAGGGTGTGATAAAGTGCTTTTGCAAGAAGCATTTACATTTCCTATTGGTCAGGAGTATTAGTGACAACTTGGAGGGGACGATTCAGATTGCTCTTCGGACTGCTTCAAGCTACTGTACACAACATCTGGTGAGGGTATCTGAACAAGTTTTAACTGAAACTCGCAACCTGTGCCACCGTATCTACTAATTTCTCTGTGCAATGATAACAGTGATAATCGTGCTATTGTGGACGTAAAATGATTCCCGCACGGACGAGCTCTGCTTCTTAACTGATCGAAGAGGGATTTGCAGGCTATTCCGGTTCTAAGAATGTTTGATTTATTGATGTCTTCTACAAATGCCCTTTCGTTACACGTCAGAAACTTGTCTGTGAGAGAATCGCTGGATACGTATTGTTTGTCTTTTAACTCCTTTTGAAGATCTTCGACAGTTTTATTATCCTTTAAGTTGCCACGTACAAATTCCTTAAGTTCTTCTGACGATATACCTAACTTGGTAGTTTTCAATTCACTAAAGTTAGTATATACTCTTGAACTGGAGTCATTTCTGAACGCATATACATAAATAATGTTTTTCCTATCATGAAATAGTAATTCTTGCATTGAGCTCGCCGTTGAATTCTTTGCCTGAATACTTTCTTTAACAAGATACCGAAATGGCATGTTTAATACGTCAGATGTTTCAACGACGTATTTGACGCACTCTTTAAATTTGTCCCGATTCATTACTACCACAGTGCTAGTCTCTGCGCACATACATGTATACTTCAAAAAATGTACAACGTATTTCTGAAATGCAAGGTTTTCTTCGTTGTCGTTACATTTGTGTTTTTCCAGATGTGTGCAAAATTTTTGAAAAAATATTGGTGACTTTGGATACAATATAGGGTTATACGCATTGCATAAAGCTTGTTTAAAAGTTCGGAACTGGTCTTTTATGGAACTTTCAGTGATGGTGTTTGCAACAGATTTTAAGTTTTCTGGAATATCGCTATCAAATGTAGAATTCGTAAGGACTTTATATAACTCGGTTACAAGATCTCGAAATGATCTATTTGCTATGTAACTGAATGAATCACAACTTGTTTCTGCCTGAACTGCACTATTCCAAAATTTCTGTAGCAAATTATTTTTTGAACTATTTTGTAGGGCTTTTGATAACAATTTACATGAACACATAATCTGAGATGTCGCGTCTCTAGTCGCGTTGCCGAATATTTCTTTGACATGATATAAATACGTTACTTTAGGGTTATAATACATCAGATCAAATAGTTCGATTTTAGGTTTTGATGGACAGATGGTATCACCAACCAAATATCCTTCTGTTACATCATAAGGATTAGCCAAAAGATGTAATCGGTTATAATCTTTCTCCTGGAGGCTATGTTTCCCATAATATAGGAGAAAACTCAGAAATTTGTAGTAGTCTAAGACTTTATATTGTTCGCAGCATGACTGTACTTTCTTCCTAAAATCTTCAATAGTGTGAGGCTGCAACACTTTATACTGGTCAAATAGCGGAGGGGCCTTATCATCACCTAAAGTGTTTTGTTCAAAAAAATCATGTAAAGGAAAACTATTTGCCTGCTCCTGAGATAACCCTAAACATTTCAAAAATTCCTGGGGATAGGCTAGAAGAGTTGCATCCTGGGATTTCTCGCCGCTACCTATTTGAATACTCTTTTTCCAAGGAATTTGTAAGAATGGACGAATACTGTAATCTGTTATCAAGGAGGCTTTAATCAGTTTGATAAATTCAGTTTCAACAATAGCTAAATAATCGTAGTTAACCCTGTACCAGGTACCTCCGTCTCGTATGTATACCGCGTCTCGTACTCTAAGCTGACAGTTAACAAATTTCAGAAGTGATTCAATTTTTGTCATTTTCCCTTTTCTTAAAAAAGAAATTGCTATATCTCTCAGGGATAGACTTTCTTCGTCTTTAAACAGAGGTTGAAGCAGTTTTAATATTTTATCGGTATCTGGTGCATCTCCATCAGGAAATCCACCTGGTACATTCTTCCATTTTCCCCTTGTTTTGTATCGAAATCGATATCTTCCAGACGTAAACCAGGCTTCGAAATCTGGATGACATATATATGGTTCGATAATATCACTGTTAGTGCCATTTTTAATTTCTTCGGTCAGTACTTTAACTAATTTTGTATCCAGTTCTGATTTCGCTTTTTTTTCCAAGATAGGTTCATAATAATCAAGATATTTAAAACCTTCGTGATCATTCTCTGGATCTTCCTCTGTGCGTGTAGCGTCTTCGCGGAACAAATACGTTGGTTTCTTCCTACAGATCTTTGCAAAATGTTCAAGAGCCGAATCGAATTCTATAAGTTTCAGCATTATCTTTATTCTCAGATACCCTGCACCAATTGCCAACGAAAAACTGTTTTTTCTGCGTTCGAGACATTTCAACAAAGAGGCATCGCCCCTTACCCTAGCTACAAAATTCAGTAATATGCTATTGGTTAGGTCCGAAGCGCTAGGCGCACCTTTCTTATTAGGTTTGTACAGTAAGTAAGTTGACAATCTAGGTCCACAGATATCTTTAGTTTGCATTGATTTAATGTCGTCAGGATCTAATAGACGTTTAGCAATATTATAAGCAAATTTATAATCTGTCACATCTGTTGGGATATCATGCCAAGCTTGGTTAGTAGGCACAACAAATATGTCATCGTTTGAATGGAAGAACATCAAATAATGAGCAACTTTGCAATTCGTTAACTCTGTTTCTTTGCTATAATTATAATTAGTTTGTAAAAATTTCTCAATATGGGTTGTCTCTTTTACAGTGATTTTCCTAAAAAGTTTCAATGTAAATCTTAAGGCAGGTTGTGAAAGACCTAGTACCTCGTCGTATTTCTGAGATTCTTGGTCCTCAGGTGATTTCTTCTGTCTTAAACTTTCATTTATTCGATCAACCATCTCGGTAATAAATATGTCTGGGTCTTTCCCTTGATCTTCTGTGCATACTAATTTTCTTATACTTAAATTAGGTGGCAAAAACTTCGTTCTGTCAATCTAAACAGTTATAGAAATAACCGTAAAAACGGATTAAAATAAGTTATAATTTAAAAATATCACATTTTTATATCCACGGAATATGGATCCTGACGTTGTTGACGTTTTTTTTTAGGTTCGAGCGTCTGTTTGAGCGTGGACGCACTTTGTAATGTAAGTTTATTAACTTCCACAACATTAGGAGAAATACCACATATAACGTACCACGAAGTAAACATAATTTGCTTCACACATTTTATGAAATTGTAACTCATCAATTGCATTTTCACATAAGGAAAGGCGCTCTGTTTTCTTATTCAATTGCAGGTCTGGACTAAGAATAATATTACAGTTATTTATTCCTTATTGGACTATATTTCTAATATAAAGAAACATTCAATTTTTCAATACTTGAGTTTACTAGCCATCAACTTCTTTTTTCGAGCTTTTAGGGGATTTTTCAAAAACCAATTCATGCGCATGGGTACCAGTAATATAAAAGTGTTTTCAAGCATGATGAAAAATTAAGATGCTGCTTAATTCGGGACTTAATTACCTCTTCCTCAAGTTCTGTATCACTATCGTTTAACGATTCATCATTATCATCTCCAAATTCATCTATATGCGAGTCATTTGCCTGTTCCGGGTCATTCTGTGATGTACTAGGTAGACATTCTTCGTGCATGTAGCAAGGGCCTGAAAATATTATTTGCTTTGATGTTATCATCAATGGCTAATCAAGATGAATGTGTTTCATTACATGTATATATATATATCGTACATCTTATATAGTTTCGATTTTAGCTCTTAGTCATGTTGCATATCTATGGGCGTTTTCACATTACGAGTTATGGGTTAAATTGTTATGGGTTATAGAAATCAAGTTCCACCCAGATTAATACATGTGTTTTATTTCTTTTTTAAGTATTTCAACAAATGAAATGTTTTAAATTGCACTAGATGAATTCTCTTAATACCGCCCCAAAGCAACATTAGTAAACTAGAAATTGTTGGAAGTTATATTATGAGATACTATATTTTTATTGATCAACCCGTTGGTAAATTCTAGTTATCCTAAGATTAAACGCGTCAGTAAATAATTTGAATAACAATACATAAATAATATGCAGTAGTTATGAATGACTCTACCGAATAGGTAAATTATAGACGGGTTATAGATAAAGTATCGGAGTTGACAGATTTGACCAGTTCAACAATGCCGAAAGGAAAAACAGAGTTATGTCCAGAACTGATCCTCTTAGTGAAACGGAACATATTCTGTTGTTCTGCACATATTGCTCTGCCCATATGAAATCGCATGTTGTGTGATATTGCTTCATATTAACATTGTACATAAATGCAAGATGTTGATCATTAATATCACATAGTTCGACACTATATATCATTATTCAAGATTTCTGTAGAAACAGTACACTATATTACATATACCATATGTTACATTACTAACATTAACTGACAAATACCTGATGTTGCTATAGATTATATATATATAAATATATTTAAATATTATTAATTATATACAACTTTATCTTCTATTTTTGTGATTTATTTGAAATGCTGTTACACAGCATGATTGGACATGAATGAGGTCGTCGTTCGATGCCTATCTACTGAATAAATTCTGAGGCGCGGAATTCGAACAATTTTTAACAAATCGTTTGCTGTCCAGTGATTAAGCATAACTTCCCCGGATAACCATATCACAATGGTCAATGCGTCGTTGTTTTCTTTACACTATACTGATAGAGGCAGTGATCGGGGAGTACAAGTTAAAATTAATAACAAAACCAAAAAAACATCTTCTTAAAAAATTATGAATTCTATTGTTTCTTCCTTATTGATCTTTAGCGATCTCAGTAGTGATATCCTATTCAATATACACATACATGTGCAAAAAACCCCGGATAATTGTTAGGCTATTGTTACACGGTCACGCCATATTCTGTTGCTAAAGAGATGATTTGAAGAAGTTTTGATGCAACAATGTATTGTCTGCATAATTTATATTAAAAAAGTAATAAAAATATTATTTTGATAAACAAGAACTTCAAAAACAGATTATTACAATTTTATTTATTTGTATCTTGTGTTTGTGTTTGTACCAAATCAAGTAACTGCAGAGCTAGATTTCCTGTTTTCTTCCTCGCAGGTGATTATATTACCGTAAAATCGTTACACTTAACCAACAGGAATTGTGTATAATTTTTAAAATCTATGGAATCGAAATTAAGTTAAAATTTATGATAATGAATCTTTTATTTTGTTTGTATACGTAGCTTTCTGTTTTACGATTAATATTTTAATATCCATCTTTATTATTGGAATCTAATCTTGAAAAGTTGGGGCGGATATTTAGGAGCTAACGGCACCCCTAAAACCCATAAACTTTTAGTCCATAACCCGTAATGTGAAAACGACCTTTAACGGTTTATAAAGAATGGTCTAAACATATTTTACAGCAATAGAAACACTTAGATGAATTTATTCAACCTTTCCTTTTATATCTGACATAAAATAGTTATAAAATTGATCAATAAATATATATAAATGCGGAATTGGGCTTGTAAAGGGAAAATATTTCCATCCTTTGTACAGACTTCAGGATGATTTTTTCCCCAGAAAGAAAAATCTTGATCGAGTCAATCAAAGAATGTAATAAAACCTTGCTTCCTAGTAAATATAGTGTCAATAGGCGTTGTATCTGTAGACCTCTTCTTTGCTGGCTGCTTTGCCTTATCTTCACTTGTTCTCTTGCCTTTATTATTAGACATGATGTTTAGCAGGTATAATGTTTACTCGTCTTACACACGATGGTTTCACTTAAAAGTCTAATAAAAACAAAACGTTATAGACTCATGCATTCATACATTCAATTTCGTCCGTATCTAACTATGTGTTATAGAGTAGGTAGCTGTTTATATAGCAGCTTCTGGACAGCTGTCCTGGAATCAGTTGTTTGAAAACAACCGACTTTCGTTACATACGGTACTTAAAAACAAATAAACATAAATCATGATTAAGTTAAAGTATAACTTAATCATATCGTATGCCATAAATTAAACAAAACTTTAAAACCGGAAAATGAACGTGATAGAAACGTTTCTATCCAGAGACTATATGTACAACATATTTGTTTTAAACAAACTCGCAATACAAAACATTCACTTTATATTACTGTACCCAGATATTTTGTTCCAAACATGCTAAAAAAAACCCGTACAGGTCTCGCATTTTTTATAAAGTCTTGAGGATTTGAGAGTATAATTTCCGAGTGTATGTGTATATAAGCATACCGGTTCCCATCCACTCTAATAAATCTCCAAATTTTTTGAAGAACCTAAGATTTTTATCCTCATCTTTTCTAAATTACAATCGCATTCAATTTACACCAGCATGACCGATTAATTAAAAAGATATACCCTGCTGTTTACAAATCTGTTTGCAACACCTAGCGAAAAACGCTGAAGTAGTCCGACCGCAAGAATCCTAGATCCACCCTGGTGCTTAGTTGTCAACAAACATAGCGAGAACCGTCATTTCTCGTAGTAAAAAACTTATCCTGACTAATTTCGTGCCTATTTGCTGACAGAGTATTATTAGGAACCCACGGGGACCATTTATATGCAATGTGATTTTTTTAAGATTGCACTAATAACACTCTACACTTTACAAATGATCATATGATCTAATAAGGCCATTTTAGGACAAAACGAGTTTTTCGAATTTTAATTTTCCAAAAATATAAGTCAAAAACCCCTGCATCTACAAACTTAAAACTTTGCATAAATGAACTATACATATATGTCCACAAAAGGGTGTCTTACACTTTTGAAATTATGCTTGCTCAACAGTTATAACTTTTTTAAATTGAAGGGTTAGATTAAAATCAGCTGACATTTAAAGTTTGAAAATTTATTACTTTTAAACGAAGCTAATTTTTTTTCATTTGAAGCACATTTTGTAGATTTGTTTATATAAAGATAATTTTCGACAACTTTCAGCTTTGTAGGTGCAATGGTTTCTGACTTAAGTTTTTTTGAAAATTAAAATTGGAAAACACAATTTTTATTATTTTAAGCAAAATGACGCTGATCACTGACATCATGAGAATTATTTCAACTTTTTCCTTTGGATTCATCAAAATTAAAGTATAGTTAAAAATGTATACTTCTACCTGTTTATCTCTTCGTTTTGGTTACGATAATTAACAAAGAAACTTGTAGTCAAATAACAGTGTTTTTTTGTATCTCGAGTCCTTAATCAAGATATAGAGCAGACCTACGTACCTAAGAAGAGAACCAGCACGGACTCGAACTGTCAATTCACATTTGCGCACTTATTTCCTAGTAAGTTTTCGAACACTATTTCCGGCTCTCGCACCCAAATTCCTGCTCGAACCGTTATTTCCGTGGACTCGCGTAAGTTGCCAGATTTCCGGCGACACTCGAACAATTTCTAAGGAGACGGCAATAGTACATACGGGCATTCATCTCTGTTACGGAAACACAAAAATACTTAAACTTTCGTGGACTCGAACCATATTTCCCGCTAACAGACCATGCAGCGTTCAATTCAAAATAGTTCTCGCCAGTGGCAAGAAATTAAACATTTAATATTTATGTTGTAAACATTGATGTAATGAATTAGCTTTATGAATTAAAACACTATTGCTTGCAGTTTATTTTTTTGTTGGAAACATATACGCCATATTTGAATCTTCAAGAATGTTTACGTCCTGACATCTGTTCGAGTTCCTGGTAACTTACGCGAGTCGGCGGAAATGGCGGTTCGGAGTAGCAGGAATTTCGGTACGAAAACCGGAAAGTGTTCAAATATTATGAAACAGGTGCGCGAATACAGATTGACGGATCGAGTCCACACTGGTTTGTGCCAAATTCAAACTAAGAAGTTAACTTGATTTGTAAAATATTACACATCTTTTTAAGTAGAAAAACAGTGTTTTTAGGCAATGTTTAGATGATACTGTCAACTAGCAGCAAAATGGTTTGCAAAAGTAATATAAGCATTCATTATTGCATAAAATGAAGTTTAATCACAATACTAAGAATGGAACCTTATCTAGAAAACGGGCCAGATTGTGCATAGGAACTCTTCCCAGATCTCTAGTTCCGTCGAAATATTAATTTCTGTATACAATCGCATCCTCATAATTCGTAAACCACAAAAATGTTCATAGGAGTGTGCGGCCCAGGGCAAAAATCCTGCCTAGTGGTTAATAAATGTCACCAAAAATATACCCTGCCGTAAATGAAAAAATAGGAAACGTATACCCAGTCGCACAATTGTTCTCCCAAAATATATACCGTCATATATGCACTTGTAAGTGTACCTTAATTTTTCATACTTGTCGAAAATGGGATTTCTAAGAAATACACCGTATGGTAAATGTGTATGAATACTTTTTGAAAATAAACCCTGTGCTAAATGCCAACAAGAAAAGTATACCCTGTGGTAAATAAGGCTTTGTGAACTGTGAAAAACATACCGTATTAAATGCAGGAGGTGAGCAACACATATATAGTACATAGTGACTTAGAATGTTAGTACCCCCAAAGGCTCAATCCTATGGGTCTTCGTTCACTTCGAAACCTCGTTCAGGTGTTACGATGTCTAAGAAGACTAGATGCTCATTGAGCCTTGTATAGCCGATACCCGTGGTAAACCACGGATCTTGATAACTCTGGGCTTAGAATGTAGAACATGCTGTTGGAAACGAACCTTGTGAAAATGAATAATTTTTATAGGAACTTAGTTGTGATAAAAGATAACGGAACATTCGAATTTATGTCAAAGAACCAAACCACGGAACAAAGCGCGGCATGCTTGATGATCAAATTTTAAAATAAATTAGGAACAAACCCGAGGGAACAAACTCGGGCACCCAGTGATGAATCGGAGATACTTACTCAGCTTGGTTTCCAAACGATCCATGATAGAAAAGCTTGGTTTAAAGGAATACACACAAACTCGGGCACCCAGAAGCAGACGATTGAGTATCCTGAGATAGAAAATACTCTCGATGCAAATGTCGGTTGGTTATCATTTTGTTGTTTTTTAATACGCAATGCACTATGAGTAAGATGTTAACTTTTGTACTATATAATAGTTTTGAAAATTGAACAAACGTCAAAAGAATTGGCGTGCACAGAGAGGCCGAGTTCAAACATGTTCACGTGACTCTCACAGATGTTGACGTGCACAGAGATGTAGGTCACGTAAGGCTGAGTTCAGACATGTTCACGTGACTCTCACAGGCCAAAAATAATGCTGAAAGGGTCATTGTCGTAAGGGGTACTACAGAAGTGTACCCGGCGGACAATTTCCGCAAGGCGGTAAACTTCTAGACCCACTTATAGGAAATCATAAATCTTTTACAAAACTCCGTGACCGGAACTCTCGCTCTTATACCCTGTTCACAAAGGGTAGACAGTTTTACCCGGACTTTTGCCTGAGCATTTGCCGAACTCAAAAAAGACCGCTTTGTGAACGCATTTACTCGGACAAAAGTCCAGGTAAAGTTGAACCACGTAATCACTGGGATAAAACCCCGAGACATTCTTCCCCGAGTGTGGTTAACCTATTGAATTCTTTATGAGCATGCGCATTGATACGAAAATAACCCGCCATTTCAAGTTGTTGACAGTTCTTAAAATTGTGTTAAAATGGTGCAGTGGAAAGAGAGTAACGGCCAAAAATGAAACTATTCTTCAATCGTCCTCCGCCTTTGTGAACGTGCCAGCCTATCGGACAATTGTCCGGGTAATCGCAAGGGACAAAAGCCTGGGCTATTTACCGAGCGATTGCTCAGTTTGTGAACAGAGTATTAGTAATATAGTCTGGGAAACATGAGCATCCGATAAATGATACCTTACTTTATGAATCATCTGAGCATGATGAGGTACCTACAAGGGGCATTCACACCAAACTTCATGTTTTTATACCTGCATAGGTTGTTATTCAAAAATTTGACTAGTTAATTTCCTTGCGATGAGAACAGTAACTCGTTAACTCTTACATACAGAATCTTATAATCACCACCTCTGAATTAAGTTCCTATTGCTCAGAGGTGTGAACTCCCTTAGTGGGTGCCTCATCATGCTCCCATGATTCAAGAAGTAGGTAAACATTTACTGGACACTTATGTTTTCCTAACTATAAAATACTGCATTTATCATTCCTTTGATTTCATCTGTGTAATTCAAGGGTCATTTTCTGTATAATTTAGTAATCAATTACCACAAAAGCCACTGCAAATAGCACAGTTTTATGGCAATAGTAAATATATTTATTGATATAAATCTATATTTTTATTATAATTACATTACAGTATTACAATAAGAAAACCTCCACATAATAGGAAATAAATAATAAAAAAGTATTTAAACTGAAGAAATATATTTACTTGTTCACTATTAAACTTTCTTTTGCATTTCCCTAATTTATAGATGATTCTATTTCAGCTGCTCGTCCATGTTATACTATGGAATGATCCAGCAGAACAGGGTCCTTATCTTGCTCAACACTCTTGGTTCAATCATGAACATCATATATGTGTTGGCATATACAGTAGTAAGCAAATCAAAGGTAAATGTTTGAAATAATGTTGATTCTCAAAGGTAAACGTTTATAGTATCAATTGACGCTTTCTCCCTACTTACAGTTCTGCTCACGCCATGAATCATCTCAATGATACAGCGAGGTTGCCTATACAGCCACCCTTACTGGGCAAACTACAATTTTGGTTATAGGTTCTCATTTTACAACTGAGTAAACCGAGACATTGTACATTCAAGTTTTGCCACCACAGAAATAACTTATGAATGATACAGAAGTTAGATTCAAACCCGGGATTTCCATATTTCCAATCCTTATTGCATCTACAGTCAGTGTAACTTATTTTTAAGTTATAGTTTGCATTTTTTTTTTTTGGTACTTTTCTTTTTAAAAAAATGTGATATTCTGACTACAGATATAAGAAGTTATATTTCTAATCTTTATAATTATGTGTTGTCTTATTTTTATTTTAATGTTGCAGCGCAGACATTTGACAAACGGCATAGTATTAATACAAATTACATCTTGTATACTACAAAATTCCTTACATTTGGGGGATTTTTTAAACTATTAAAGATTTAATTTTTTTATTTCAGCTAAAACCTCTTGCTTCATTAGCATGCAGTGTAGCTTACCTCTTTATGCTGTTTCAATACCTGAAGAGCATAACAAATACCCCCATGGAGTTTGCAGACAAACTTGGATTTGTAGGCTGTGTCACATGTACTGTTACATTCATCACACCTATAATTGACGTAGTAAGTGCATTTGAAGTATTTTTAAATAAAATTATTATCAGACAAGTTAGGTATAACAAGTTACAATCAACTGGGTATTTTACACTCAGATTAGATTATAGTTGTGTATTTTATCCATCATCTTGCCTTTTGGGGGTTTTTTAATGACGAAATTTGGAAATATTAATATTGATTGTTTCATTCTCACATGGTGGAACATTCCTGTATGGGCAAAATCTTCGTCTTTTTCTGTCGCAAAATGAAAAAAGCATGGCATAAGGATTACTTGTGACTGTATATTTATATTTTTAAAAGACAGCAAAAATTGGGAACCATTTCTAGAAGTTGTAATGTGGACTCAAGTTGAGCATAATCCTAACATTTTGAAATATTTTGTTTGATATTTGTTTTTCGAAATAACAATACAGTTAAGATTTTTAGTTTCTGAGCTCAAGCCCTGTATAATCTTTATAGATTGACTGCTTGCAAAGAAAAAGCACTGAAAATGTAGCTGTGGAGATTCTAGTAGGTGGTTTGATCTGTTGTTCTTTATGGTTCATTTATGGAAACCTGCTACATGATCCATATATCTATGTAAGTATTGAAGTAATCAACATACATGTAAATCATTTAATAAGGGCAGTCACCTTCGGTTTCTTTTATTCACAGAGAGGTTATAAGAAATGTAAACTTGATAAAAAACCAACAGGTCTTTAAAAACTACACCTGCTAGTCTACAACTTACTTGTAATGATGAAAGGAGGGTTTATTCAAGTCAACACCTGTCACTCCATGTTGATAGCCTTGATGTAAGCTAAAGGTTTTGTTTCACTGTTGGGTACATTTAACTGCGATATAATATTTGAATTGTACACTTTCAGGTACCAAATATACCAGGTCTGATCACAGGTGGACTGAAAGTGTTGATGTTAATGATTTTTCCAAGATCTCAAAAACAAAAGTCAATTTAAGAGGAAATTTTCAAGTTGCATAGAAAATTTAGTTAAACTGCAATGTCGACTAATTTTATGCTTTAGCCAGGTGATGGTGAATGTTTTAGAGGAATTATTAAATGCAGTTAAATTCAAGCATTTGGTAACTCTTCCATTGGTAAAGGTAAACCCTGTGATTGGTTTAAAACTCTTTTTCTTTATGTCCATTGCACGTTTATTAACTGTTGCAGTTTTTTTTAAAAGTATATCAGTTTTTTAAAATTTAAAATCAAACGTTATTCCTTCTTTTCCATCTTATAACTTGGGACATCTAGGTAGATTAATTTTTTTAGAGCAATGATTTAACTTTGACCTAAATTTTACCATTTTTCAAAAACACCCCACACACAATTTATAGAACAAGTTATGTTAGAATCTCTTTCAGGGCTTAAGATTGAGTCCAATATGTACCATTGTCCCCAGCATATCTGCCAGCAAGGGTAATCTTGCATATACTGAATTTAGTTTTAAGCTCAAAAGTAATTGAATTTATTCCGAAACTTCTATAATGAAGTTATTTGTTTGAGATTTGACTAAAATATCTTTGCTTCACCAGGAGAAAGAATACTGATGTAGAAAGCATGTTTTTCTATTTATTTTTTTATGTCACTTTCAGACAAAGTAAATTACCTTTAGTAAAATGTTAGTGTATTTGTAATGCCTTTCATTCAGTATTGTCTCCATTACTACATGTATCTTAAAAATAATCTCGAAACTGTTCCGACAGCACAAAGCCAGAAGCTGAACAGCTATAAGAACATGGGTGGAAGATTAGTCGATGTTAATAGGAAATAGTAGCTATTGTTTTTATAAATCTTAACAAAAAATGGTGCTAATAAAATTTTAATATTTACAACAAATCATGTTTTTTAGCAAACACATGCCCTGTTGTTTTTAACATGTCTTTGTGCTTTAGTAATGCCTTTCAAAATGGAGCATATTTTCATATCCAAACATTCATGGAAATTTTATCACTTCTAAACCTGCCATTCTTGTCTGCTTTGTACCATACAACTCCTGTTTACTGAGAAAAAATTAAATTAAAATTAATATCATTTATCTGAGCAGATTTATTCTTTTTGCCTGTAAATTCTTACTATTCTACAGGTGATACACTTATTTTGTTAATTGCATTGTTTAATAGAAATATAATAAATTTAATATACTACAAAGCAGATACAGCAATTAAAAGGTATAATAAAAAGGTAGATAAAAAATATCGCACAGTTAAATTTGCATTTTGTAAGATAATTACTCACATATAACGGAAGCACCCACTGAGTCTGTTCCCCATAATATCTGTTCCCCAGACAAGTCTGGCTGGCTGGCAAATCTTAAAGAGTTCATCCAGCTGGT
>JAOXYB010034129.1:1541-14128 GCA_028565635.1 Phoronis ovalis | reverse complement strand
AAGTATACAATCCAAAGCCAAAATTTTCAACTCGGCTGCACACCCCCACCAAAAAATAACTTGAGTACCCCCCCGGGAACTTACAGTTGTGCAAATTTACTGAATTGTTATTCTGATGATTATATGTGTTCTATATGTGTACGAAATCTAACAATCAGAACTGGCATACAACTTATAATTTCATTTTTTATTAGCCTGGTAATTATTCTTATCAGACTGCAATAAAATTATCATGATGGGTTAAACATCAGAGTATGCCTGGGTAGGAGTGTTTTGTTATTGTTCATTTGAATTTGAACTCACTACATGTACATTGCAGGAACTAAACAATACCTGTAACATTATCCTTAATAATACAACTTGATTAGTTCCTTCTTTTTTCTGATACCTGTTATTTATTTACAATTCATTGCTAGGTACTCAGGTAATAAAAAAACAAAGTAATCTGTATTTCACACAATAAATACATAATTATAGTCACAAGAACTTTAAAATTCCAAGCAAGTAACAAAAAGTTAGATTCAGAAGTGCTTGGGTAAATATCATAATCAAAGAAATAACGTCTCATGATTATTTGATAGCAATCATATACTAATAAATCTTGTCTGTAGTTTGGTTAACAGTAATTAAAAATGTCTATGAATTGAACCACAAAATCTAGCAATTTGTATAATGTCAAAAAAAAACATGAAAACTATACTTAGTTTTCCAGAAAATACACAATTAAAATCAACCACTGAACAAATTCTACATACAGGTGATGTGTTGCGATTGTTCAGTGTTAATGTGATATACTAATATGAAATTATGTAATATTTACTACTCATTAATTTTTCAAGGATCTCACAAGTTATATACCTGATATTTACATTATTTCCATGTGTTCTACTTTAAGTTACTATGGCTTTAATTTATATAAAATTGATTTTTTTTATTCACTGAAAATTATTGCAAACTTTGCTCGTTGAGGCAGTCAAAAGTTTGCAGTAATGAGTATCATTTACATATATTCACTTTGGCAATATAATTACTGGAAGGGGCTTTATTACAGTATGTTGAGAATCTTCAAATAATCACTTGATACCTACCTTATGTTCTAGCATGATACATTGCAACACTTTCAAACAAGTATCCACACCAAGCAGTTCTAGTGGTAAATGAAGAGGGAAGTCGATCAATGAGAAACGAGTGTGATCTGGCAATGCAAATGTCATTGGAGCTTCTATAGTTTCTGGCAAAACTGACAACTGTAACATAAAAATACATTATATATAAAAACTATATTAATATAAGTATTGCTACATTTTCGATGTAGTAAAGATCTTTTTTCAACCTTGTTCATAAGCCTCATTAAACTTTTATTAAAATGTAAAGACTATCATTATCATCAACAATCCTTAACCAAATCTTTGTGAGCAACAAAGTGCTTAATGTTAAAGTCAGAAATTGTTTCCTGCTTTTTGAAAGAACGCAACTTAACTGTTGCAAATTACTATATACTTACTGATGCAAGAAGCTGAACTTTTCAAGCCTGGTCTATCGACTCAAGGAACACCTTAGATTGCGAAGTTAAGTGGCATGTCACTTTAAATGCAAGAGATTTCCTAACTCTGAATTACAGAATTACAACAATGTACTTTCGATATATGACACCATACCTCAACTCTTGTTGCTCCTGGTACTGGTACAGGTGCACTAAGTAGACGTAATATCCACGTTTCAACTTCTCGAACATCATGCATTACAAGTGGGGGAATACTATCATTGAACTGGCTGGTTAGTATACCCCACACTGAATCTCTGAAAAATCGAAATGTAAATTAATTAAATTATGCTTTCAAATAAAGGTTGAATGCAATTTGAAGTCCATTTTAATAGCACCGTTTAAAGGCTGTGTGGCTGCCATGTTGACCATTAGGGGATATGTGGCTATAGCACGATTAAATACAACATGAAATATTATCTTTTTAAGCATGAAACAGTATTTATTCTGCTAACAAATATTTCTTCCCAAATCCTTGTAAATTTGGAAAAATGTAGATGATATTTTATTAGTAAATAAAGGATATTATTTTCAAAGAAAAACTGGTATTTGTCCTTTCACTGAATAACTATCCCTCAAATGTCACATATCCATCAGGGATATAGTAAAAAATGCGACAATGCGATATCACAATATCCCATGGTGAACAATACAATTTCAAGTTTGAATAGATTACATGGATTAAGTGGAGGATCAAATTACAAAAGTTTTTGGCGAATCAGAAAAACAATCAAGAATTTTTTTATTAACTTCATTTTCTAGCAGACAACTTCTAAAACAGAGATTTTATAAGCTATAGTAAAAGTTATTTTCTAACATTTACATTAATATCTATTTTTTTTTTTTGATAATTAATTTATTTCAAATTAAAAGACATATTTATTGCAATATTTCAACTATGCTGCTTACATACACAGGGCTGCCTAACATCCACCGATTAGGACAACAAATTGCGTTGGAAGCACAACTAATGAGCACTGATCAAGTTTGCTGAGCACTAACAACATTCGCTGAACACAGACCTTAGGACTCGATAATCAATGTCAGAAATTTTGGACAGTGCCTCTGGTGAATAGTGCTTGCCAAATGATTTTATATCCTAATTGCTGGAAGTATGGCAACCCTGATTTAGAATTCCTTCTTGCAGATACTTGCTAAATAATCTACAAATACATTGTAGATTACATGTTTATTAAGTATCCACATGACTATTTGATCGTGAAAGTACCGCCAGAGGTAACATACTAATTCTGAGATTAATTTTTTTAATGTCATTTCTAACAGAATACCATGTGCTACTATTTATCAGACATAAATTTGATTTCACTTGTACTTGATTATATCAATCCTGACAACAATGCATCAGGGCTAGACAACTGAATACCTCACAAGTATTTATAAATAAAGAAGTTATAGTGTTAGGTACTTACTACATGGTGCATGTAGTCTTCACATCATATTTTTTAATATGCTTTATTTGACACAATACATGTATTACAATGTATATAAGGTCAGCTACAAGATGCCGCTTATACAAGCATCAACTATTACTAAAAATGCACCTACTATTTAACTAAATACTACTGCTTTATCAGAATGACTATATACTACTAATAGTAATACTAATGCTATTGCTTCAAATATACCAATAATAGCTTCACATTCAGATCAAAGACAATGACACTTTCATGTTGTTTTAAAATAAATGATTACATAACTCTAGAATTACATCATACACTTTAAAATTTAGTGATTTCTTATAAAATATAACTAGCAATCCATCCTCCTCAGACAACTACATGGTTCTACTACTAAAGGGAATGCCTCTATTCAAGTATATTTTCTACATGGATAGAACATCAAAGTTTGGCATTCTAATCTGCTTTGAACAGCCAGATTAGGAAAGATATATACTGTCTCCTTAAAAGCCTTTAGGTGATATCAGAGAGCTCCTTTTAAACCTTTTAAGAAAATACAGCATAATAAAATATTGAAACCCACCACATTAGAAACTGGCAGAATACTTTAAAAAAACATTTGCGTCATAAAAAATCAATGGTTTTACAGAACTTCGTAAATCCACAGGAAATATAGATGACTTAGATAAATACTGCTGTCTTGGCATGGATTTCTGACAAGCAGAATCAATATGCCAAGAACCCAATTAGTAATTACTAAATTAATACAGCTTCTATCATCATAATTATTTATTATTTATTGTATGGTAAATTGTATATGTAATGTAGTTTGATAGCCATAACAGAGCAGTACTTTAAAAGAATTTTTTTTTTGGGTATCATTAGTATATTTTGTATAAAGTTCAACTTGTTTGTATCTACTTTAAGACCTAATAGTGAAGATGACACTTAAGACTTCACATATACAGGTAGCAATTACCAATATTAGTATATATACAATACAGCTTCTACCACAGTACAATGTATTATTCATTAACATGCAAGTTAAACCGTGCTACATTGCACTTAATTAGTCATACCTTTTTTTAGTACCTGCACCTTGTTTGTAACCACTATTAATTACCTTGACTATGACAGAATTTAAAATTGTAACATACAAAATGCATGTAACCATGGTATACTAATCTTAAATAAGCTTTGTAAGATATATCAAAAGGATAAGAGTGTCAGACATAAATTCCTGCATTCATTAAAAATCTGACAAAAAATTGTAACGATAGTAACCAGATAAGATTAAAAATATATTCATCCAAAGAAAAGTAGATTCACTTCTACGGGAAAAATCCAAAGAACAAGCAGCTCTACCTGCATATTAAAAAAATATTTTCTTTAATTATATAACAAGTTAAAGTAAGCAGGAACGATGGTTTCTTTCATTTAGAATTATCTGACGCCTTCATCTATGCACTAATGGACCAGTTAAAATTCTGTTATTGATTATCATGAAACACTAGTAATGTTTAATGCAATTATTCCATTGTTTCATAACAATGCAGAATTTATTTAGTACCAGATGTGCTCATTTAAAATGCAAAAGCATAAAAAATAGCCTCTAGCATTATTATGACATATTTCATAATTGACATGGTTTCAAGTTAACAAATACGGACGAGCTGAGCTTAATTTTAAAAAATCTCTATATTTACAAGCAAGTCGAGATTTTAGCATGAAATGTTATACTAAGAAATTATTTATAACATATCTAACACTTTAAATTAAGTTAACAACACACATCCCTGCATAAAAAAAAACGGTCCTTAGCAACTATATCTAGATTGCCACATGTCTCTTAAAAAAGACTGGTTTTTATATACATATTATATAGACTGTAAGTTATCAGAACTTACTTTATAATTGTTTACCTCACCTTAAGCTTAATCTCGGACCTCCTACTCTTTTTGAACCTGAACGTTCGTTGCATGCGTCAATTATTTTTCGTAATGTAAATAAACATTCCCGAAATGTAGAGAAAAACGGATGATGACTTATAATACAAAGTGACGTTAGTGTATGGTTCCGTATCCGTGTACGTTTTCTACCACGCGTGGACTTACAGTTGCTGCCATCTTGATCAGAAATTGGCACTGCATTTAAAGAATGTTCACTATTTGAGCTGGCTGAACTTTCAGATCTTTGGGTTTGTTGTCTATCTTGAGGAATACGTCGATCAAAAGGTCTATAAAAGTTTACACAGATTCCATATCGACTCCGTCCAGAATCCTTTTCTGTTAATGTGAAAACAAAGGAAGAGGTATCTCGGAAGCTCATACGTTTCGGCCCAACACTTACACATCCTTCTGGTTGACAGAAGAAAACGACATCTGGCGCCAGTTTGAAATCTTTGTGATCTTCTAACGGGTATCTCCGTAACAGTTCGGGTGTTTGAGTGACTGTATTATTTCGACTCGGGTTGCGAGACCCAACAATGCATATGTAGTCCAAAAGTCTAGGACAGAAATATTTCTTCTGTAATTCGCTCATAGTTGACAATGTCTGTTTCGACAATATTTCCTCACTGTAAAAACTACATAATGCTCAAGTTTTCAATTTTAATGTTCATTCTTAATCTTCTTTCACCACAGTTCCTGTCTAGGTTTGCACTGAACCAGTAAATTTATAACCATACATTCATAACCTGAAAGCAGAACAATACAAATGTACTTATGAAGTACTCTACCTAAATACAAATTCAAATGCAATTCTAAACATACTGGTTATACATGTTTTCAATATTTTCAACTTACTGTTTATAACAAAGAAATTTGTTTGGTCTGTTAGAGTTACAAAATAAATTACAATAAACAGAGGTTAATGGGCTATTTACCAGGGTCTTAAGAATTTTATATTATACAAAGGTATTTACATGTGTAAAATTAATTACACATTATAATATGCACTGTAGACTGTAGTGTACACTTGCATCTTGCACATGTAACTCAAGGGCTGAGTTCCTATTACTACTGTAAATAAATATATATTATATTAAAATAACAATGCACTCCATATGAAGCAATGAGTGTTGTAATGTAATATATGAGACATTTTTTCATTGCAGCATGTGGGCTGTAATTTATTCCAGTCAATTTAACACATTTAACATTATGACAGAAATAATTTAGATATTAATTTATTTACATTGCTTTCATTGGTCTAGGCAGGTTTTCATAAAACCTTTTAAAAAATTTGAAAATGAATTACCACTAAAACAAGGTGGGGACTATTAGTTACCTTTAAAGTGTACTGTATATTTTAACTTGGAATTGCATTGAAAGCATTAAATATATAATTCAAAAAAAAAATATGTACCAGCAGCTGTTGTGATGTCAATCTAAGATGAAAGATTAAGAATGTGAATTTTTACTATATTAAATCGCAATTTAGAATACAAAAGTCTCACTCTCTCTCTATATAACGGATATAAGACATATTTTGTTGATTGCAAAGCCTGTTGAGAAAAGTCATATCCTGGAGTACCAGCGGCGACTGGCGATAATTACCCGGCCAAAAGCAAAACGGGGTCAAAACGAACACTCTCAGTGTCAATTTAAAAATTCGAAATCGTTTTAATAGAAGGCTGTAACTGTATCGTGTACTGACGACTAAACAGTTGTATTTAAGCGAGACAAAAATTAAAATATCTAAAAGAATTACCTTATTTCTTGCGTAAAATGTATTTTAGACCAACCATATCGATCGCAAACATCGCATCGATATCAATTTTCCCAGAGTTCCACAGTGCATGCGCACATGTAAACTTCCGAATTTGCAGTGAGAAAAGTTACCTAGGGATATTTTCCCCGGGAATTTCAAAATTGTTCTTGGTCTTGCATCTGTAGGTACTCAAAATAATGGATTATGACATTGAGTGTGTTATAAAATTGGGTGGCAGTGCTATTACTAACAAAGGCGACTTTGAAACTGTCAAAAAAGAGGTAATTTGTGATGCTGCAAAAATGGTGTTAGATTTTTGGAAACATGACCTGAAATTTATTGTTGTTCATGGTGCAGGGTAAGTCTGATTCTAATCTTGGATACATACATGAGCATAAGGCACAAGATAGATGATGTCTGACTAACTATAATATCAGAGTTTCCTGTTATCAATGGATTTTCCTGGTATAATCGTACATTTAATTCTGTACCTTCTTTAAGACTATATTAGTCATAGGTCCAGTTTAAACATGACCTACCATGGACAGTATACGGCTTGTCCGTAGTCCTGGACACCTCATATCTCAAACCAGCCGAAGTTCAACTAGCCTTCACGCATGCGCAATAGCATAACAATGGATGAACGAACTTTCAAGAGTGCATTTTGATTTTATGCTGATGTGCTGTTGAATCTTTGATTATTAAGTTATCTAGAACTATAGATACAGTGGTATAAGAAGTGGAATAGCCAAGGTATAGACAGAAGCAAAAATGTGGGTGGAATTCATTAATTTAATTAAGAAAGTAAGTGTTTTCGAACTTTGGCTGTCCATAGTAGGGTCATGCTTGCAGGACTAAGGTCCAGTTATTATAGGCTTCTTATAGTATCACAACTAGTTGACTTTATCAACGGTATCAAGGCCTGCACAACTATTCATCACTAAAGCCAAAATACACTCTTAAATGTCCGTCATTCGTTGAGTGTATTAGCCCTGGCTTCATGACCCTATTTAGTCCTACCGTAGTAGGGTCATGAATCCAGGATTATGAGTGTATAGTATTTTAGTTGAAGATCGTAACACTGGCCACTCTGTTAGATTATAGAAGCACATGACCCTATCACAAGCCTGTTATGCAGGACTACTGATATCTAGTCCTGGAGACATGTTACTGACCCATCATCACGAAATATTTAATAACTTCATTGTCAATTTTTTTTAGGTCTTTTGGACATCATCAGGCAAAGCATTATGAAGTTAACTCGGGTTGGACTAGCGAAGATAGAGATATTTCTCATGTCAGAACAGGGTTCTGTAAAACTCGCCGTTCTGTTACTACACTTCAGCAGCTGATTGTTGATACATTTATTGAAGAAGGCATACCAGCCATAGCACAGTCAGTAAGCATATATGATTATTGTATAACAAATGTAAAAAATGTACGCATGTTTTAATATATCAAATAGATACTAAATACAATGCTCACTCACATACCCCGGGGGTAACTTGCATTACAGCCTCTAAGCAAGTATATAAACCTACCAAAAAAGTGCCAGTTTGTTAGATATGCAAATGTAAAGTGACCCTTTCGCATACCTTAAAAAGTAAAAACATACCCTTTTTATCCATCAGTTTCTGAGTGGTAAAAGACATACCCTTTGGCAGACCCCATTGTGTAAAAAAAACACCCTTTTACACATAAGAGTTTGATGGTGAAAAGCACCTTTTGGCAGACCGTAAAAAAAAGCAAAATCCTATTATTCAAAATTTCAGTAAATATATACCCTGAATGTGGATTGCTTGTTACCAGGGCTGCCTAACATCCACCGTCTGTCACACGCAATCGTTGTATACTTACTAAATTTGTTGGACATTCACCTTAAAATTGTTGAGCAATGACAAGATATGTGACAATCATAGAGTTTGTTGACCACTCACAATCTCTGAAATTCTTTACATGTATATAACAAATAAATTGTGAGTGGCCAACAAACTCTGCGATTGTCACACATAAATTGTTATTGCTTAACGATTTCAAAGAGAGTGTAGATGGAGCTTAGACAGCCCTGGTTATGCACATGATTGATATAAAATACCCAGTTTTCATGCGATTTCCTGTTTGTGGACCCAGTCTTGAACTCATGTGCCCACCTTTCTAACACCCATGTTATATTAACTGAAGCAACATAATAGTAACCTACCAGTTTGCAGTTTATTTGAAATCACTGTAATTACATAACATAAAATGCACTGATTTCAACTTTGTAGCCATGTGGATCATGGGTTACAGACAATGGTACAGTTTCACAGAGTAATGTGCAAGGGCTTAAACAGCTTCTTGAATCCGGATTCATACCAGTCATTCATGGAGATTGTGTTCTGGACAGAACCAAGGGATGTGCAATTCTGAGTGGTGATACAATAATAAAGGTACCATTATGCATAAGTAAATATATTCTGTCAATATTACAAATGTCACAACAGCTACTCAACTATGTATTCTGTAGGAACAGATTTTTGATTTGAATCTGGAGATCATTTATGTACATGCATATTATGTGTATTAATACCATAAACATGTTTGCCCTTTATTAGCTGCAACACTTTTCATTTTAGGAAATCTGCAATAAGTTATCAGTCCGACAAGTTGTCTTTCTCACAGATGTAGATGGAGTATACACAGCACCACCTGGCGAAGCAGACGCAAATTTAATACGAAACATACAAGTGACATCTAGTGGGCCATTTAACATTAGAATGTCTTCAGATATGAATGAACATGATGTAACGGGAGGAATAATTTTCAAAATAAACAGCGCAGCAGATATTGTGAAAGAGACAGGAGGAAATTCTAAGGTATTCATTTGCAGAATTAATTCAGATGCAGCAAGAAATGCTTGTTTATATGGTGACTTGAAATTAGAAAAAGGAACTTTAGTATCCTTGGAACAGAACATTAAGTAATGCAATGTTTCATAAATATGCCTGTAAATTTTAAATTTTATTAAAAGTAATCAACTGTGAAACTATGTATAAAACTGGTAACCCAAAGGGTACTGGTGACCGTATAACTGTTAATTGTTATGGTATTGTCAGAAGATAGATCTTGTATTATGACTCATTTGCCTGGAGGATCTCTTGGATACATTTTTGGGTTGGGGATGTACCACTGAGAGTAAAATTTTTGAACTGACTCCATACCAAAAATTTGGAAAAGACCCCGAAATTTACCAAAAAAATACATACCCAATGTTTAAAATAATGTTATTTCTTTTATTAGATATTATTTTGCTTAACATGTTGCTTACAAAGACGTATATATATATATATATACGTCCAAACAAAACTTAGCATTGTCTACCAAAGACATATATAAATATATTACGCACCAAACATTCTTTAAAAAATGTTTACATAAGTTTCTGTCATTGCTGTGAAGAGATATTATTAGTACATACTTCATAAAGCACGAACACGGACACTGCTATGCTGAATTTTGAAAGCTATTTTTAAATAATAGAGTGACCCGGGAGAGTGACAAAGTGCAAATGTCACATTCTGGTTTTATTTTTTTTTGTCATCTCGCAAGTATAAATATTCAAAGAAAGTAGTACTTCTAATAAATTATAATTTTGATAAATTTTTCTGCAATTTATATAAAAAATTCCTTTATTTCTATGTCCTGTTCTAGAAATTATAATTTAAGGGGAAAGCAACTGTGGCAATCACCCCTTAAAAATATCTGTAAAAATTGAATGAATAACATAGACAAGTAATGTTATGCTCAATACATATATATTTAAGCAATATTCAATGTTAAAAATTACAAGAACTCTTCAAATTCGTGTCCTATGAAGACACTTTTGGGAATCCACAGAACATAATTTATTCATAGTTCACAAATGACATCACAAGCACTAACGTGGAAAATGGAAGTTCCAACAGTACCAGATCCAGTGCACATCAGCGATTCTGGGGACTCTGCACCCTCTGAATTCGCTGATTTGTCAAGTTCAGAGGAAGAACAAGAAATTGTTTTGCCTGACATTTCACACCATGGAAGAAAACGGACAAAAAGTACCAAGAATTTTTCGAGTTCACTGGATGAACTTGTCCAGTCGCCTCCGGGTTAGTGATCCTGGCCTTTGGATTTCACACCGAAAAGGCTACCCGGGGTTTCAAGAGATACCACCCCATCGGAGATATTCAAAACTTATTGGGATGAAGATATATTGGAACATATAACATGAGAAACAAACAGGTAATTTATAAATGTTTTACCATCAAAAATATTTTATTCCCCTTTCCAAATAAACTTAACAATTTTCTTTTCTTTCTGCAACATGTACACATTTACGTTTTTATGAACATCATTTTATATTGAATACAGTCAATTACAATTGTTTGATACTGTTGAATTTGTTGTTGAAGAATTCACAGGAAAAAACAAGTTACAACTATTTGTTTACAATCTTGATTCAATGATATAATTTTCAAAGGAGTTATACAGTCGTGTTTCCACTTCAGGATACATGACGTATACTTCCCATATGGAGGAGTTAGTTGTGTGGTCCCAGTGGATTTTTGGATAAAATAGGGGATGTGGCCAAATATATGGATTCCATTTATTTATGATCTGTTATCATTCTGAAATTTAAAGTTTTGGTTGCGAACCATAATTTGCTGCAAAAAGTTAAATTACTTCCATGTAAAATTTTCAAATAAATTACATTGCAAAAATTAGATTTAGAGTTACCTTAAATTTTGAAATTTGCACCAGAGGTACTACTTTGGACCTGTGTGAGCAGGGAAGTATCATCAAGCAATCAAAATATCAAAGATATCAAGGTGTCAATCAATTTATACCAATACTAAGTTTGTGACAATACTATTTTTTAAAACTAACATGGAAGTAATACAATTGAAAGAATACAATCTAACATTTTCATCCATGCCTCAAATCCCAATTCAAACATAAATAGTACTCCTAGATCTAGTAATTATGAAGACATCTCCTGAGCAAATTTAACTTTTTCAGTTATTTCAAAACTTTATGAATTCAAAGTAAACTTACGTATACCATGTTACAGATATGCTAATTAAAAACCATCACCAAATAGATTTGTCTGAAGAAGAATTGATGACGTTTTTAGTTACGACTTTGGCAACAGGGCTAGTGAAGGAAGGGGTGTTGGGTGATTACTGGTCAACTGACCCTATCATCCAAACCCCTTTCTTTAACACCATGATGTCTAGAAATAGATACAGTACTATATTGCGGGAAGTAAATTTGAAGATTTACTGTACATGTAAGAGTTACATAAGACCTGTGTTGGATTAGATATAATTGCATTACAGCTCGGGAGCAGACAAAATGAAAGTGGGTAACTATGTTTACAAAACGCTCGAGACCCTAGATCTCCCAAACTACCCAGTTGTAGTGACCTGTTAAGAAATAACACCCTTTAAGGGTGCGACTAAATTGGAAAAACACCTAGTTGTATTGACCTATAAGATCTAATGAAGTGAATGTTTTAGACGCCCAAAGAAAGTGGTATACTTCTAAAAAAGCACCTCTTTTTCATGACTTTGGGTAAAAAACATGGCTTGCCCAAAGATTGAAAAATGCATTACACTTCTTCAGCTCAGAAAATGTACTTTTTTGCACAGACATTTGTTGGAAGATGTGTGCCCACTTTATTGCTGACTGCCCCCGGTGATTACAGTAACAATAGCTCATTTCACTGCATGACTTATCAAGGTTTTTAACTTCCAAACCAAAGTTAGTTATTTTACAAAGCATATATTGTGTCCCTATCCATCACAGTGGGGTGCAAATGTCTGCGCTCATGTTGTACAATTTCCATGATGTTGCAATAATGAACTAACTCTACAGTGTTTTATCTATAACTCTTG
>JAOXYB010034118.1:0-14129 GCA_028565635.1 Phoronis ovalis | reverse complement strand
ATTCTGTTGTCGCATTATATGAAAAATAATCATTTTATCATATAGTTTTTGCCAAATTCAAACTAAAAAGTTAACTTAATTTGCAAAATATTGTACATATTAAGTACAAAAACAGTGTTTTTAGGCAATTTTTGGTGCTATGTCATGAGAGGGTACTATCAATTAGCGGGTAAACGGAATTGCAAAACTAATAAGCATTCATTGTTGTATAAGCTGACCAAATTTAATCCCGATACTAAGTACAGAACCATATCTAATAAACGGGCGAAGTTGTGCATAGGAACTCTTCCCAGATCTCTAGTTCATAAATAATCCAGGAATGATGGCATATTCATATTCAAAGACTGCTTTTAGCTTTCAGAATTTACTGAAGTTGACACAATTAAGTCAACTCTGAAATTTTTACATTAACGAATTGACAAATTAAAGATATTGACATTGTGTGATATGATTCCCAGAATACAAAGCCTGAAGCATAATAGGTAGGCTCACTTGTATATATATAACATTACGTATATTTGCCAGCTTTGCTTTTTACAGAGATAGAAAATATGTTCCTGAACGTACCTCTGTTAGTATGGGCTCAGCATCAGCAGCCATTGGAGGCCGATCATTGATCTCTTCAACACTGGAGGAGGTTAGTACTGTTTGTCTTGTTAATAAGAATTTTCTGACATTTCACAATCTTTTCTGTTCAAATTTACTTCAGCCAACTTCTTGGCTGCAGTGCATAAAATATGGTTACTTGCTGATTCAATCAATGTGAATAGTTGGAAGAAGTGTTCTTGTGTGCCCGTCTTGTGTGTTATTGATCAATTTGGTATTTGAAGCATAAATTTGCACCTTCAACATTTTTGTTACGTAGGACATTTGGGGCATTTTACAACCTGCCAAAGATCCTAAACCCAAGGTGAGAGGTCATAGCATATGACCTTTAAGATTTACAGTTTGTGATGCGATGCTTTTGTTAACACATGCTGAATTTGTGGTTTGACTAAAAAGTTCATTATAATACGTAGATTTGATTGTTTGTCGCATAGAGTAAGATTGAGATCTCCCTCACAATTAGAAATGAAAATGTGAAGTTATTATTTGTACACTGTATGTTTATTGTTAAACATCCTTGAGAATAACTGCATGAAACTTCCATATGCTACATAATGTGTTTGTCCAAATATGGAATAATGTCTTTGTGGTGTAGAGTGGTTTACACTGTAACAATTAACTAGGTTTTTTTTGGTGTTATAATGCCAGTTGATGTGTTTGATCATAGATAAGGTGTTTGTGTGCTTTTTTGTTTTGTTTTTAGCATTGTAGTAACAGATACATCAGAGTACCTTCTGGAAAGCTTGGTTTGCTTTGTAATACTACTTGTTTAACTTTTCTGCTGTTTTTTATAAGTTTATCATGAGGAATTCTGTTATCATTGTACTGTCATTACACAGATAGCAACAACATAAAATGAAAGACTTGAAGCAATGTAATAGTGAAAGGAAGTTAATTTGTTTTATGTAATGTATGTTTAAAGTGTAACAACTAAAAACATGGAATTTAAAAAAAAAAATGTTTAATGTTTTTTGTTTTGTAATCCAGAATGAAGAAATTAAGGAGCAGCAGGTATCTTTGAAGTCTGCTTGCTGTACAGCTTTAACTGAACTTGTGCTAAATGATACCAATGCTCAACATCTAGTCCAAGCCAATGGTATATTCATGTTAAGCATCCTTATATTGCCACAGAATACAACAGAAAAGGAACACAAATCTGTAGCCATATTACAGGTATATCCATTACTACGCATAGGGCAGTAAAACTTAGTTTACAATTATTCTAAGTGGAAAATAAATGCTCAGAATTGCCAGGTAGATCTTTTGTGTTAAAAAACATTGTGTATGTTACATGTAGCCAAAGAATCTTTTGAAAGCATGAACAGGCTTGCAAAACTTGCATATTAAACCATTTGGCATAGTAGGATAGTAAGTAGTAACCAGTGGAAGTCAATTAAGCATGGAGGTAAGGATTTTGTGAGAATTTTGCTGTACCTAGTCCTATTATTGATGATTTAGCTTTATTTTGTTTTTACAGAAAAATGCTTTTCGTACACTTCGCTTTTTGTTCAGTATGGAACGTAACCGCCAGTTATTTAAGCGATTATTTCCACCCCAGTTATTTGAGATGTTTATAGACATTGGACACTATATCCGCGATATCAATGCATATACACCTTTAGTGGATGCAATAAATGGCTTAGAGGTAAGTATTTTCAATTAACTAATGAAAATATTATGTTGTAATAATCCACTTTCTAAACCTGGCAGCAGATGTCACAAGGTCTACATTTGAATACTTTAATGCATGCATACTGGGAACATAAAACTAGATTGTTTTATTATAGTGCCAGACACCTAGTATTAACTAGTGTGATCTAACAGTGGAGGCAGTGTGCAAAAGTCTGTCATGATACTTGAATGTAAATTACCCTACTACACAAGTCATAATAAATCAAATGTGTTTTAACTTTTAAAGTCACTGAAGTTTTGTAAAGTTATACTCTAATAATAGAATTTATTGCAACTAATACACGATAGACATGGTGATCATATACAAAACGAAGCAAACTACTTAAAACAAAAATTAACTACTATAACAATAACATTAAGTAACAGTATAAAAAAAACTAAACCATTACTAATTTAACAAACACTAGCTACTTCTATTACTAACAAATAATAACAGTAAGTATTAAATGATAAATTACAGAGTATAAAACCAGGAATAGTTATCGTCTGTGATTAAGTCTGTTCTACTATTAAGAGTTTTGTGCACATGTTTTGCTAGTGATATAATTTCCTTGTTGTCTTGATTGCCCAAACTGTGAATAAATTTGTTTGTTCGGTTCATAGATTAAAAGGTATCACAATGAATTTTAAGTGCCCTATACAATTCAGCTCTATCTACAGTATACAGAGTGTAATGGCATATAAAATGAAATCAGTTTCCACAGTGTTCCTGCATTTCAGACAAGCACCTTTGTTCAAATAAAGTTTTTGGTTTCATTGGTATGCCTCATTCGTTCAACATTCAATGTGTGACAACTACTACCGGTAGTCAGCTTACCTAGGGAAGAAGCTTTTATCAAAATCATTCAAGATTTGTAGATACTCACTTAAATATTCAGTTTTAAACAGGGAATATGTTCTAAGTTTCCCAAATCCAGAGCTTGCAGAAGACCAAAGTTGTGAAAATGTTTGTTTGATAGCATCCTCAAATACCTTGCATTTTTGTCTAGACCAATGATATTTTGATGCTGTCAAAATTCTGTTATATCCTTGATAACTGATTTCAGGAGGAGAAAATTGAAGAAATTCGTGAAAATATTTTAGCCATGAATCAAAATAAAGAGCCCACGAAGTTTATTGCAGAATATGCTATACTAGAGCATTTAGGTACAGGAGCCTTTGGTTCTGTATACAAAGTTAAAAAACGTGCTGCTGGACAGTCATTTCTTGCCATGAAAGAGGTTAGTATACCAGTACAAATGCCCTATTTTTAATGACACACCTTGTTTATGCTTTATTTTCCTTTAGGTTAGATTAGGTGCTAAATAGGTTTGCTATATATTGAGTTTGAGACATAAGAAATATTTGTTAGATCTTCCAATCTGCTTACAAATAAGAGCATCCTTCAGTTATAAAAACTGAAATGTTTCATCCAGTATTAGCTGGAAAGGATTGTATAAATTGGAAGAAGTAAACAAAGGTTTTACACTGTAGTTTGTGCTAGTATATAATAAAGGTTTTGTAGTAAGTACCAATATGTAATAACAAAATCATATCATACCTCAGTCAGTTGTTATTTTATAATGACCACAATAATACTGTTGGATAATTATATATTTTTTTTAACAGATCAACATGTTGACTCCAGCCTTGGGGAAAAATGCCAAAGAGAAGGAGAAAAGTGCTGGAGATATAATAAGTGAATTAAAAATAATCCAACAACAACTCAAACATCCAAATGTTGTTCGTTACTACAAAACGTTTGTAGAAGGTGAATAACACATAAATTATAATCATATATAAGCCTGTAGTTTCACTATTTCTTACTGTTCTTTTTCATGTTATGACTTTCAAAGTAATTATCTAATTTGTTAATTTCTGAAGCCATTCATTTTGTATGCAGTAATTAAGCCTACTTATATAATTATTTTTTTTATAACTTTGTCATAATTATGTTAATTTTGGATTCTGAACATAAAAAATGTGTTTTATATTATAGATGATAAGCTATTCATAGTGATGGAACTGATTGAAGGCGCTCCCATTGGTGAACATTTTAATTCGCTCAAGGAAAAGAAAGAAAAATTCACTGAAGAAAGAATATGGAATATATTTATCCAGGTATACCATTGTTAACGCGTTAACATTTTACCAGGATTTCTGCTGACTTTATATTGCAAATCATTCGATGCATATGCTTGCAAGATTGATTGTTTAACAAATTTATGTTTGAAGCTGACTTTCTATTCTGATAATATTATTTGCTGTTGATTATAAATTTAAGTATTGATTGCTTAACTTTTATTTAAATCAAAAATTTTGTCTCGCGTTGTCATTGCAGCATTTGATTATTTTATTTTGTACATGTTTCTAAAAACTTATATTAAAAACTGGCATAAATTGTTATGACTTACTTTGTAGCTGGTACTGGCATTACGATATCTTCATAAAGAGAAAGGCATTGTTCATCGTGATTTGACGCCAAACAATATCATGTTAGGGGAAAATGATAAAGTCACTATTAGTAAGTGAACCTTTATTGAAAACATTGCAGATAATCTTGTTTTAGCTCTCAATGTAGGCTTACAGCTTATTTTTTTTCCTACTAAATATGTGAGCACATCCATCCCTAATTTTAACCATCCATCATTTTTCAGCTGATTTTGGGTTAGCCAAGATAAAACAAACAGACACTAGTAAGATGACGTCTGTAGTGGGCACTATACTGTACTGCTGTCCAGAGATTGTGCAAAGTCAACCTTATAGTGAGAAGTCTGATGTTTGGGCAATTGGATGTTTGCTGTATCAGATGTGTACCCTTAAACCACCATTCTACAGTTCAAATATGTTAACATTGGCAAAAACAGTAAGTCACTACATGATTTCTAGCTTTATGTATCTAATTAAAAAATTAGCATGTTCAAACAACTGATCTAATGGACATCATTGAAATTTTGATATGAAACTAATGCCACATGTATGATTAGGGGATCACGTGATATACATGTATAAAAGGGTAGGCCGCTTAGGTTTCAAGGGAGAAGAAGATCCAGAGCAGTCGAGGTATGAACACCTATATATATAAATAATTCAGCACTGCTGTGGAACCCAAGATATGTCTTATTTTTATTCTTTGTGTATATGACGGCTGCCTCTGACAACCTATAGGCAGTCTCGACTACATTGATGGCAGCAGTGGGACAACTATGCCTATAAGCCTTTTAGATTTTTTAACTCGAGAATCTATTGGATGACCATAGACAAATGGAAATACTAAATATTTTTGTGCAATGTTTGCATTTAGTTTGTGGTGAAAAACAGGACTTATAATAATAATGTTACTTGTAATTTCAGATTGTTGAAGCTGAATACGATCCTATTCCAGATCAGCTCTATTCAGACAAAATCGTACAGACAGTGAGACAGTGAGTTTTATACTTTAATAGTACATTACAAGAAATGAGTAATGAGTATTGGCAAGATTTACCTGGTCTTAGAAACAAACGATGTCCCAATGGTATTTGTTTGAGATGACTGTAACTGTCTTTGTAGTAACATATACTGGCACTGTTATTTATAATTGCTATATTTACAGCTGCATAACTGCCGACCCCCAGGAGCGGCCAGATATTGTCCAAGTTGCAGGTAGTATTGCCGATGTTATGATGACACACATGGACACACTTAGAATAAATCAAATTAGTTTAGAGAAAAAACTGGATAGAGAAAAGAAACGTACACAGAAGTAAGTAAAAAAAATTGAACTTACTGGTAAATTTGCTTATTAATGATTATAAATAGCCACAAGGTCATCCTGTATTTATTTTATGATACAACAACAAATTCACTACTTTAGTCATTCAGATTGTTAAAAGTTATTGACAGTGTATATTTTTTTGAAAAACGATAGTTTTAGATAGTGAGTAGGAGGATGATTTTGTCTGTAACAGATGATAAACATGTGCTTGTCTATTGTATACCTGGCAATTAACTTGGGTGGTGTTTTATTTATCTTCAGACACTTTTGTGAGGCAAACAGAAATATGCAAAATTATCATCGTCTATTTTTGGCATCGCAAGAACGATATGATAAGCTTGTAAACTTAGCAAGTAGTGGAGGGGCTTCCAGTATTAAGGTAGGTGAACACTTCCTAACATGATGTCATGTTACTATTAGGAAGAAAGATGATATGTTTCATTGTAATTTAAGTGTAAGCTAAATATTTTGATAAAATTGTGTGTTGAAAAATGTATGTGAAAAATAATACCATTTCTTGCATTTACATTGTGTTTACAGGATAATGATATTGACAGTGTTTTCTCAGACCCTGAAATTTATTCCGATAAAAATCGTCTGCAACGCCTTAACAGTTTCCAAGGTGATGATCATAACAACAATGAAAAAGGTTAGCACCCATATTTTAGTTGTTCATACTTTGTCTAGTAGTTTAAGTACAAATAAAATTTTATTTACAACAGACATAATTTCTATATTAAAAATTAAAAAGAGAAGAGTGCATCATTTGTTGCTTGAAGACATTATATTTAGTGCATCCTAACTGTACAAATAGTTGAACAATGTTTTTATTGCAAAATTATTCAATCTTGTAATTTCTGTTGCTATTTGTTGGCATATTGAATTTTCTCTGAAGCTTCAATAAATATTATTATTATTTTGGTATATTAATTAGGCTGGGTATCTGATGATGATAGTTATCCAAGCAGTGGCAGTGACAGTCGTGAGAGCAGTACAGGACTGAATGGATTTGCCGTCCCTCAGCCTCCTAGAACTCCTAGAGGAAGAAATCGTGAAGCACGTCGAAAACTTGGCATGGACCAACAACTTTCCCTTGATGTGTCAGGTAGAAAACTATTAATAGCACAAAGTGTAAAACTTACAGAATTTGAACTCAAATTGACAGTAATACAAATATATCAGTTAAAATGCAAGACACAAGGCTTATATAAAGATGCAGTTAAATTTGCGTATTGATTTGTAAACTGATTGTAAAATGATGCATAGTATGATCTGTCATCAGACAGCATCTATTAGTGGCTATATCTGCTAATCACTACAGTAGATATTCTTAAAGCACTTTGCAGCAAAGTTTGCATAGCTGCCACACACGAAGCTATTAATTTAGTTTGATTGAATCAAAATTTTAGTGCTCTTGTGTATGAAATTCATAAAATATGACAGTTAATTTGTCTTTTGCTGTTGTAGGTCCAAAAACAAGTCGGGATTCTGGTATAAGTTCAGGGGATCCTAGCCCAAACACATGTTCCCCACCAAAATCCAGTTTAGACAATTTTCATCGTTCCATTAGTTATTCAGCTGTAGAAAACTCTATTAAACGAGGTCACAGTGGCACAAGACGCCCTAGTAAGTATGACATGATATGACTTGCAGCTACTATGTATTACTATTTGTACAGCAACTTATGTGTAATATAATGTTGATTGTGTAATCCTGATGTGTTTACCCTGTCAAGTGAATTACTTTGTGAAAATGTGATATGTTTTTGTATACTTCCAAATATATGTAACTAATAATAGTTTTGCAACTGATTTTTCCTGTGCTTGCAGACAGTGCTACCAATACAGCAACGTTAACCATTTCACCAAGAAAAGTTCGACAAATCAGTGACCCTATTCTTCAAATATTGAACCAGCTCCATAAGATTATATATATTACGCAGGTAAGAGGACTGTTTTCCTACAGTACACATGCAGTTTAATTACTTATTCATCTGATACTTCCAAACAAGTTTCTGCTTAAAGAGGCGGCTGCTGTTGCTTATTAGAATTATTCACTCTTGTTTCATAACCTTACTTTAAATTATTACATAGCTAATGACTTTGAAAATAAATAATTACTGTTAATTGGATCTTTATTGATATGTGTGTGTATGGGTATACACACACACAAAAAAAAAATACATGGAAACTTGCTAGTATTCCAAAGTGATTTAGAGCTATCATTGTTATTTCTGCTGTTAGACTATATATATTAAGTGAATAATGTCAAATTTCAGTTACCACCAACATTGTGTCACAATCACAGACGGCGCGTCATTGAGCGGTTTAAACGAGCAATGTTTGCCCCACAATCAACATCTTTTAACCTGAAGACAGAACTTAAGAAATTACTGGCTGGGTCAAGAGATATTATTGATATGAATTTTGGTGTTAATGAATTGTCACATCTAAAAAAGCATTCAGATGCTGAAGGCCTGACAGTCAATGGAGACAAATCAGGTAAGATGATATTATCAGCTTCATAAAATATTTCCATATTTTTTAAACATGACTCTGTCTGTACCTATGCTGATGTTTATGTTAAAATTTAAGAAAAAGTCAAATAAAGGAATAGGTTTTCAGATGGTAATTCTTTTGGTATCATGTATTTTTCTGTTAGGAAATGTGGATGCCATTTTTATGGAATATCGTCAACTGTTTCTTTGTAACTTAGATAGAGCATTCTGTTTTAGGAACTAATATACTTGATCCTGATTCTCACCATGTTGGTTACACCTATGAACAAATGAATGGTATCATTGAAACAGTGCTTATTGAAGCTGGATATTATGACCTTCCCAATGCTCCGCATAGAAGGATGCCTCTTGCTCCTATTGGCTCTGACATTTTACGCATTCCGTCAACGAGTCAACAGACATGAAAGTGTGCATTGGATTTTTATTAAAACACACTCTGCATACACTTCTGAGTTTTAAAATAAATATTGCATAACAGAACATAAAAATTGTTCAAGCTATGTATAAGAAATGTTCAAAAACCAGTGAAAATGATCAACTTTGTTACGGCTAAAAACTGTTTTGTATAATTTTTCTTTACATGAGTATGTCAAAATGCTAAATCGACTAGTTTGAACGTAATGCTACAATCATTGTCCTTAGATATTTATACTATACATGTATGTATATAGTTTGAGTTTGTTGCACCATAAGGAGTGGTCAGTATTGATGTGAGTTGTTTTGTTTGATATAGTTTAAATCACTTTGATAGTATTAATGCATTAACTGCATCCGTCCAAATGATAAAAAAAATGCAATGAGAAGATACTAGTGTATGTGAATGTAAAAGGTATCTAAATGTAACTGTTCGAAAATTGCATTTTCAGTTCAAAGACCTCTTATATGTTCAGCCGTCCATTTGAATATTTTGTACACCCATATATGGGTATTTACCTGTGCTTACCTGCTGAAAAATATTTTTGTTTATTATATTTTAGTATAGTTATTATTGATTTGTGCATTCATATTTGTTTGTGTCATATTGGCCGTCCCTTGTTTTTAACATGCATCGTTGTTTTGCTTCCAATCATTCCTTGGTTCAGTGCCTAGTCTTTGAACTATTTACACTGCATATCAAGTTTGTTATTGTATACTGAAATGACAGTACTGAATAAAATGCTGTGTAACACCAATATGCTGGTACATATAAGATACAATTATGTGTTAAACATAACGCGTATTACGATTATTAGTTATGGTAATTTTATATAGTAGTAGTGTCCATTACTTTATACAATCAGTTTGCATGAACTTATTATTTATGAACTTTGATAAAATAGTTCATTTTCGTCATGTGATATCTAAGCTGTTCAGAAAAAACATGGAACACTAAAGATATGTGTATGATAAGTGAAACTTGTACGGACTGTACACATTATTGTTTTGTTGAGTATTTTTTCATATATTTTGTCAACAGATTCCAAGATTTAGGTTGGTCACATCCCAACTGTATATACATATATATAAAGTGGTGGTTATGCGACTAGTTTTCCTCATCTAGAAAATATGATCACTAGTTTTTGCAGAAACACTGTCAAAAGACGTTAGTCATCTAGAAAATATGAAATTGAGTGTAGATGTCCATAATTTAATGATCCAGAATGAAGAAATTATTTATTGTAAATATATAGGTTTATGCCACTAATAATTGTACAATGCCTTTCCATGTTCACTAGACATAGTTGTTATTTCTCAAAATGCTACTTATCTTCTGCAAATTATGAAGTGATTGTAATTGTACTAATAAAACTAAACATTTAAAAATTTATTTTTGTGGTGGTATGGAAGTTATGTATTCACCTATGTTTGTCTGTTAATCGGGATATTTGGAAATTGGGTGGATGGGTCAGATATGTCACAAAAACAAACTGATAAGATTTTTATTGCCATTTTGGTTTAGTGATTAAAGCGACTGAAGGGAGCGCATTTGTGAAACAGTATTTCCAAGAAAATGCGGCATACATGCTCAGGTCATATTTCTGTGATTCAACATTTTATTTCTTGCAATTTGAACAAAAACAGTCATTTCTTTCCAAGTGTTCTACTCGTATAATTAGCTTTACCCCAGCAGGGTTTTATACACCTGGCCAGCAGTTCAATGCCTTTATGAAAAATGGTTTATGCAAGAACTGATTGTTTGAAACCCAAGGTATCACCAGTTTGCACTCAAGCATATCATAACACATACCCATTTGCATCATTTCTACAACAATGCAGGTACTATAGGCAATTTCATACTAGCAACAGAAGTAACCAGTGTTACAGAAGATTTCAGTGTATAGTACCATAGTGGAAATATGCATGTTATACTTGTACATGTATTCATCAAGGCAGAAAAATCAGCTGGCAATCATACATTTAATAAACTATCAACTAATCGATGTTTTGAACTAGTCTACAGAGCACACAGTTTACAGACATCCAGCAATCAACAACTTGCTGTTCTTTATTATTAACTGGGAAATGATAAAGCTCAAAGAAATATTAACTTGTCAGGCATGCATTGATTTTAACAGTAGCAGATGCACATTGTGTCCAAGCTCTCAACATCTCATCCTGTTACATATAATTCAACAAAAGTTAAAATTAAAATAAGCCAACAAACAATACTTCCCATTTATGTATTAAATTTTATATAGTACCCGAAATTATAAACAAAGATTTTTGATCTATTATAGAAAATGAACTAAATAATACTTCCCGAGACCGATAAGTCGAGGTTGTTTTCTCATGTACATGTAATACAGCTTAATACATAGTACTTCAAAAAATGTACAGATAACACAGTAACATATTGAGTATGGAATTATGAAAAAATAGACTTTGTAAACAGCTCAATATTTCAACGCATAACTGGTTATTAATAATAATTTTGTAAATACAGTAAAACAATTATGATAATAATGATTATAACTATTCAAAGGTATTGATCCCTTACAAAATCCAGACTAAAGTTAGTTTAAATATTTCTACGAAAAAAAGGTTAAAATTCACACGATATTTTGTACACTTGTCTAAAATAGTAATATCAATAGTCTACTACGAGTGCGGTGAACTCATGCTATATATTCTCACACTTAATTGGATATATAATAGCCTATTTACATATTACCATAGCAACAAAGACAAGATGGTAACCAGCGCCATCTATGTTAACCTCGGCCCACAGCTCTCGGGAAATGATAAAACATTGTATCTACATGTTAGGAAATACTATGAAAAATTACAAACTTAAGCCTATACTTGAGTTTATACAAAATGTGTGCTGTATATGTCAGCTAAAACAAAGTGCTTAAAGATATATATTTAGTATGATCTTTACCTGCAAATATTAACCAGACAATACATAACTCGCTCATTACATATGCTAATACTGACAGATACAATTAAACTTTAACAATGTATAAAATTTTATAATAAATACATTACACCACACTGGAATCTATACTTTTACAAAATCTTGCCCATTTAATAAATATTAGCTTTATTTTACTATTTGCAGGTAAAGACCAGTTAATATGGAGGTTAGATGTATATATGTATTGCACAAATTTCCATCTTCCATAATTTTACAGAACGAGGTAAATGGATACAACTTTGATCAAACACAAACAATTAACATACACAAGTGATAATGTGCAAACTTAACATGATTTTTATAACAATCAAAACTGTTTATCTGGAACACTTGCAAGATATTTCTTTTCATACATTCTCATGATAAATTGTAACAAAAGTGTTGCATGGAAGTAAGATGATAATTAGTATAAAGTCAGTAATTTTTAATCCTCCAAACAAAAATTTTAATCACTTCAATAAATCAAGTACCTATTCTACTACACTATCTACTCTAAATAAATATAGTGAAGTCTACATCATCAACAGTTAACAAACTATATCAGTATTACTAACTAATGTTCATTCACTGAAGTGCTAAGCAGTGGCCACAAATAAAAACAGTGACTTAAAAACAGTGACTTAAAAAAGAACGATTAACTAGCAATCATCACATCTACTAAAAGCATCTCATTACTCCTAAAATCTAACACTGTACAGTTATTTTATCAGTAAGTTATAGTTACAACAAAAAATTCTCCATCACGAAAATATTTCTAAAACTAACCTGGGGTGGTCTTATGTACAGGTACTTGAGTAGCAACTAACTTTGGGAGGCTAGCAAAGATTCTAATCCAAATACAATCTTTTTCAAGCCAACTTCCAATGAATTAATGTTATGTTGGTCTTTTCTGTCCTCCAAAAAGAATTACCATACACATGTTACTAACAGTGTAGTT
The DNA here is from genome assembly GCA_028565635.1 of Phoronis ovalis. NCBI lineage: Eukaryota > Metazoa > Phoronida > Phoronidae > Phoronis > Phoronis ovalis. The sequence continues at coordinate 1,243 of JAOXYB010034118.1, read as the reverse complement.
ATAAACGTGTTTTTATTGGTAAAGAGTCTTAATGTACACAGTGAAACAGCTTCTGACCTAATGTCGGGGTTATTTAAGTGACACATCTTATAACTTGCAACTGCAAAGTAGCCCACAATGTACATACAATGTATAAATCACATCTAAAATCAATTTCATCAACAAAAAAAACAACAAGACATTTGTCATGTCTAATGCCCATCCAATGAGTAGGATTATTTTCTTAACATTATTGTTTTTTTACATTAGAAAAGAATATAATACATCATGCATTATAATCTGGTTGATCATTGTGGGGGAACTCTTATTCAAAATGACTGTTTCTGCTGTCTGATGCTTTACCCCCAGGGAGAACTGACCATATTTTTTAGATGGGTATGTGCAGCCCAAACTCAAAATATCCACCCATTTTTAAGGATTTTGGTCTCAAAACTTGACTCATTTTTAGGGTTTTCTGTCACAAAAATGGACCAATTTTTTAGGCTATTTCTTGAAAAAGTTCCCTGGAATTGCTACTTTTAAATAAAATCGAAAAAAACTACATATTTTTAGGGTTTGTTGAAAAGTGATCCAATATCTACGGGAATTTCTGTGAAAAGTCACTCCATTTTTAGGAATTTGTGAAAAAATGACCCATTGGGCTACCAACCTATGGCCTTTTTAGAACCACCTTGAATCGGCCAAGTAGTGCTTCGTCTTTGCAGCTATAAACGCAAAGTGACGCGCCTTCTCAGGAACAAATATGGCCACTAGTCGGCCATGATGTAAGTAATGTGGATCAATATTATATATAACCTGTACTTACGCTGTACTGAATATGGAGCTGATCGGCATTTATTGTGAGACAAAGTGTTACGCGCGGTAAAAAATGTCGAAGTTTGACCTACTTGTCAAGGTCATTTTAAAATATCATCTAGCCTATTACTCCCACCAAACTATGGCTTTCTAGAACCACCTTTGAATCGTCCAGGCAGCGCTTCATCTTCGCCGCGATAGATGCAAACATGGCCATCAGTCGGCCATATTGGAAGTAATCCTGGTTAATATTAAACATAGCCTGTACTTTGACCAGTATTTATTCTGTACCAAATATGGAGCTAATCGGATAAAAATTGAAGCAGTTATTGCGAGACAAGAAAGTGTTAGGCATGGCAAAAAATGTCGAAGTTTCGTAATGGCATTTGACCTACTTGTCAAGGTCATTTTAAAATGTCACCTAGCCTATTACGCCCACCAACCTATA
>JAOXYB010034107.1:0-14133 GCA_028565635.1 Phoronis ovalis | reverse complement strand
ACAAAAGTAAACTAAAGATGTTTTTTTTTCGGCGATATAGGATCAAACACCTGCGACATAAAATAGTGAAACAGACTTTAGTTATAATATAACCTATCAGACAGGAATCACGCAAACACAGGATAAACCAGGTTCTGCAAAGTGCAGTAAGTTTTTTTTAAAGCTCAAAGAAAGCATTTAACCATATGTTAAGATATTTGTATTTTGTCTATTTTAATATACAAATTCTTAAATCTGTAAAGACTGGATGCCCACATGCTAGACACTGATAGTTAACACACACCTGAAAAGTATGCACTTGAGAGAAAGAAATTACCTACAAAACTATTGTTTTTTTGTCAGTAATATTCTGTTTTGAAAATAGCTCAGCAGTGTTTAAATGTACCACTTTTTCGAATACCCATTATTCATGCACTATTCCACATAACACACAGTTGGGTTGTCATATGCAGTGAGCCTATTAGTTAATTTGCTGCTAACAATTATTTCGACACACACATTTGTGTCGTTATATAAAATTAATGCATTTCTTGTCATATAAGCACGCTGTTAAGCGCTGTTCTTCCACACAATGGTATCTTGGCAGAGAGGTGACAGACATGACAGAGATTCTAAGGTTGCTTATTTGCAACAAACTACCGTGATATTGAGTGTTAAGTTGATCGATCTCCTTTTGCAGCTCAAAGAAATGCTACAACCTGTATCACATTTGTGGTAGCAATGCTGAAAACATTTTTTGCTTTCCAGTACAGAATAATATTACCAAAAACAACTCATCCTTTTTGTTATGGAACTGAATACTTTGTAGTGTAGCAAAAAGTCCTTTAACATAATTATGCAATCATAAAACAAGCCACCAAGTTTAAAGATGAATAAATGGCTGGAAATATCTTAACAATTCAATACAGTCGCTCTTCAAATTCAAATCACGTACTGCACAAGTACACAATTGAAGATAAAAAGGTAATCTTATCTAATAAACAAAAGTCTACATGTCAATTTCCTAAAACTGAATGCAGGCAAAACATACTCATCAAATAAACAACATGAAAATAATTTAACAAATATCAAAAAATTAGTGTAAAACACTATGAAACCAACAGATTATCATCCTGTCTAAAAAAAACATCAGACAAACTAGTACTTTAGCAGAGGTTTTTACCAAAGCCTACTTGTTGTACATGCAAAACTAGTTCTTAATAAAGAAAACTAGTTTGATATATTATATGCCAGCTGCTAATTTCTTCTAACTTACTACAGCCATCTTCATCTGAGTGATCTGGACAATCTGACCAACCATCACAGCGTCTATCATTGTTAATACAATGTCCTGCATTACACTGGAACATGCTGGATGAGCAACGTCTTACTATAGCTTAACATGCAAAGAAATAACTGCATCATGAATTATGACACTTCACAGAAACTTTAATCAAACCCCAATGATGAGTGTTTTTTTTTCCTTTTTAGAAAAGTTTAGTATGCGAAAGTAAGAAGGAAATATAGAAACTTCTTTCTGTAACTGTTAGTGTTAATTTTCTGTTAACTACTAGTGTAAACATGCAGGAAAGAAATGTTACAACATACAACAAACACACAAGTTAGATATCTCTGTTCATCAGCAAACATAGGTATACATGCAATGATATTATAAATTAACATCACTAAAAAATTTTCTGGCAGCAAAAACCGATTCATCTATTACATCACTCAGGAACTTAGAACAGTATCCTTTGTAGTGATTACTTTTGATGATAGTAAATCAACATAGAAGGAAACATATTTAAACATGTATACACACTGTGGAATTTAGCATCACTAATATACATGTAACTGTTTAAACAAAAATCATTAAAATGCAAAAATCTTGTTATTCAGAAATTCTAATATTTAACTTACGACAGTTCCTCTCATCAGATCCATCAGCACAGTCTGGCCGTCTATCGCACTTTCTTACTGTATCAATACACTGTCCATTGTCACAAAGAAACTGGTCAGCACGGCAGCCTATGAAATCATAGAAGTGTAGGAAAATCTGAATTGAAGTCTACCATGAATCTGTTATTTCCTAATTTGATATATGAACATTAATTTTACTCTATTCAGATTTTTAAAAAAAACAAAAAAACTGATGAACTCCATGCTTAACAAGTTAAAATTTGATTTTAATGTGTACTTTCTTTACTTATCAACCTACTTCTTTTGATTTCCAGACTACAGCAGGTATTATACAGTAACAACATATCAGTTTTAAAAGGCTCATATTCCTATAAAGCATTTGTTCACTTTACCAACAGTATTTAAACAGTTAGTATCTTGTCTACCAAGGAAATTAGTTATTACAAGCAAATTAATAAACAGGTGTTACAAAACATTATTTAGTTAAACAGGAACATAAAAGTAATACTAGTATAACATCATTTTACAAGTACATTTAAAGCCACTGATAAATAATAAGCAACATTATGTTAGACTCTGACAAGGAAGCTGAAATAAAGAGATATAGCACACATCACCAAGGGCACCTGTACTATAAATAAAATGCCTCCTTAAGATTAGTAAACATATATTTCTGAAACAAGAAAGGGAAGAATGCATTTATATAAAATAGTTAAGAGTTATAAACTAAAAGGTAAAAAAACTTTCCCAGGAAGTAACATAAAACAAATACAATAATGGTGCATAGCTACATTATATATAGTAATGGTGCATGTGTTGGTGTACATGCTCTATACTAATAAGAAATTGTTATGCAATCACCTTAACCAATGCTACAGAAGAGTTAAAAAGCTTGTGACATGAAGCTAATAGTTTTGTTACTTTGTTATAACAGGGTTCTGTGCAGACAGACTTACGACAATCAAGTTCATCAGTGTTATCAGGACAGTCTATGCGCCCATCACACCGAAGACGTGCATCAATACATGGACCGTTCTCACATCGCCATTCATTAGGTCTACATGGCTGTTCTCCTGAATAATAACCATGCAGTTGCAACAAAGCATTAAGCAAAGTGAATTTTTCTAACAGCAATCTGTTTACCTTTTCATAAATGTATACACATTCCTTCATGTAAAATTAACCTCATCACTGATTTGAAAAGTTTATATGTTTTTAAAAAGGCTTCAAAATCATGAAAAATTGTTGTCAAACAAATTTAATGTATACAGTAGTTTAAATAAATGTACCAATTCTGGCATTCCTTAATTAGCCAGTAGCTAATTTCAGAATTGTACTAAAATAGCTGACTGAGGTGTCTCAAATATTTAATCAGTAAAAGGTTCACAGTGGATGTATAGACAGTTAACATGCCATCTATAAAACTGAGCAAACTCTTAATTCCATGTAGTTATCAACTTTTACAAATCAGTGCCAATTTAGTATCTACGGTATTTGCAAACTATTTGTTTTGTACATGTGCATGATGTTCAATGTCAAATAATAATTAGCTTTCAAAAAGTACACCTGGCATACATGCATGGTATTAATAATTATTCATATGAAACAATAAAATTATTATGTTAAAGTTCTATAACAAGCTTAATTTCATATACATTACATTGGACTAAAATATAGAAAAAAACAGAAAGTTTCAAAACAATATTAAATACAGTAAACCTGCAAAAAAAAATTTGCACTTTGTTAGAAAAGCATGTCACATGTTACGGGACAATAAATATGGAGCCCCAATGTATATCTGGGGCAAAAGCAGCATAAAAACAAAGAAATACATTACAATTCTGACATGAATACAACATCAGCTTCAAGTAAAGCCCAGATGTACAATAAAGCATGAAGCAGCACTGAAACAAAGATGAACAAACCACAGAGTAATAATAACACAAGCTTCAACTACAAGAAAATATAAATAATCAATTCACATGATATAAAAGCTTGTAATAGTTTAAGACACCAGATTCAAATAAAGCCCAGATACAGAATAAAGCACGAAGCAACGCTGAAACAAAGATAAACAAACCACAGTGTAATAACACAAGCCTCAACTACAAGAAAATACATACATGTATTCTCCGTTCACATGATAAAGCTTGTAACGGTTTAGGAATGAATGACTTTTAATCGATTTGAGATTGTCATTACTCTGAACATGTATCTGAATTATCTAATTTTAGCTCTGTTATGTGAAGAGGAAAAAGTTGGGAATTCCTCCATAAGAACAACACGAAAAATATTATTAATAAATGATCATAAATCTTTGAAGCATTTCCAAGAAGAAAAGATTAATAGTATAAAAATAAAATAATCATTTTCGTGTTGTTCTTATGGAGGAAGTACCAAAAAGTTTAACTATTTAACAAAAGGTGTAAAAAGCAGGCAAGAATAAACAAAAATACTCTGCAACATCCTGTAACTGAAAGTTAGTTTTACCAGAATTAAGATATAAGGGGTCACACGCCATGACACATGTTCTCCCAACAATTTTTTTTTAGCAATTAGTTACAACTGAAGATAACAACTTATTGCCATATCACAACAGTTGAAGCTCTTATAAATCATATTAAGTTTTTATGATGTCGACCTTTACTAGTACAGTAAGCAGCACAAGAACTTCAAAACATAGCCGACAATATGGTCAGAACTACACAAAATCTGTTCTTTTGGATGAATTCCTGAATACATCTCCTAGACCAGTTACATGACACATCGGTATGTCAGTTTCACTTTCAATACTCATTGTCTAGCTTTCCATAAATATGTAATTATGGCCTAAAAGTCGAGCTGGTCCTGATCTTTAGATTTCCCTTCAGGCACACATGATTGTAAGTTTTCAAATACTGAAACATTTGTGCCACGTTTTGAGAAAATGGAATGGCTAGTTTAGAACAAAGGATTGACAAAAATTTGTGTAAGGGACAACGACAGAACACCACACCAGGAGGAACTCAGTAAGTTTGTGAACATCACACCAGCAGGAACTCAGTAAGCTCGTGACACAGAGTTCACGAGTTAGAAACTTTTTCAAAAAGCATTTATAAATGAGACAGCAGGACAATATAGTATTTTCTAAAAAGCAAGTCTCCTTTGCAACTGCAGCTGTAAAACCTACTATAACATACATTAATAAAAAAATATAAAAAAATTAGTAATACTTTATAGTGGGTTGAAAACAGGTTCTTGGAGCTAAAAAAGCAAAGCATACACAACCACACCTGCAAATAACTTACGACAATTTAATTCATCCACGCGATCTGGGCAGTCAAATCGCCCATCACAACGCCGTCGCATGTCAATACACTGTCCATTTCCACACTGGAACTGGTTTGTATCACAACGCTGTGGCTGCGGCACTAAATGAAAACATTTTCGAGTTATAATTGAAAATTAATCCAAAAATTCCCATAACCAATTTAATTATGAAGAACATTATATGCATCAAAATAGTGAAGATCCTTGTAAAAGCATATATTACTGCCATTTATATAGTAGCACTCATAGAGGACAAAAAAGGCTGAAAAACTGAGGCACAGGGTATCATAAGAAACTTTAATGTTTACCAAGAAAAATGGGCAGAGTGTAGAGAAACAGACAAGATAAAAAACTGTAATAACAGCAGCATTGTAAAACACAAGAGTTGGTAAAATAAGAATGTTGGAAGTAGATATATAATAGATCTATAATGTAAATGGCATTTAAGTTGTGCCAAGATAGAAAACGAATGGCACACAAGTAACAGTTTAAGCAAAGAACAAGTTTATTATGTCACATACCACAATTAAATTCATCAGATCGGTCAGCGCAATCTATGCGACCATCACAATGCCTTTTAGCATCAATACACTGACCACTACGACAGCGATGTTCACCATTTCTGCACTGAACAGATGCTATTAAACAAAGTAGTATTTCTGCATGTTAATAAGATGTAATGCAAGAAAAGGACATCCAAAGATATGGTACAAGCTAAGTTTCTAAGAATGTGGATATACACATAAATTTGGTATGATAAGATGCACACAGCAAACTTCATAAACATACAATGCATTTAAAAACATTTAATACAACATAAAATTCAAAACAGTAGAAGAAAGAATACCCGTTTGAAAGTTCAACATCAAACCTTACATAAATTTTTACCTGAGAGGTAAAGAATGTGGTATTGAAATTTTCCAAAGAAATGGCATTCCTTTTTGGCCTCTTAAATATACATTTGTATATTAAGTTCTCAGACTTACAACATTCATATTCATCAGAGCGATCTCTGCAGTCTATACGTCTATCACACTGTTGTCCTCTACCTATGCAGGTGCCATCACCACAACGAAACTCAGCAGAATTACACCGTCTGGAGGCTAACCACAGAGAACCGAACAACATTAATTATACAATGGTGTGAATTAAACTGTATTGTATTTGTATGCAGGATGGGAAGTGAATAAATTGTGAAAGCTTTCACATTGGAAACAAAGGCGCACTCTTACCATTAAACTTGCTAGCAAGATATTACTGTGGTATTGAAAACTTCATAATAATCATTATTAATTATTATTAATTTTAAAATATTCATATGAGCAATCTACAAAATTGAAGTTTCATGTACATAGTAAGGAACAGGGTTATAATGCTACCTTATGCTTGTTGAGCAAATTGAATTACCAAAAATACATGTTATAGTAACATAATAAGGAGCTTTGGCATTAGTATACTAATCCAGCCAAGAAAGTATTCATGGACTGGTAGCTTTGGGTGAAGGAATAATTTTGTTCTTCTATAAAATTGATGCTTGTTATATTAGAGAGGGTAAAGATTTATATGTTTAGTAGTACATTAAGCCTGACAAGTTTATAAGTTTGTAAAGAACAACAGATACATCTCTGCTCCTCAAACCTAAAAGCCAAAGAAAACTGCTATGCTTAAATATTCAGTAAAAAAGCAACAACAGCTATATAGCACTCTTTGTTTATTAATTGCTCTTTACATATAAATCAGTAGTTCTACACTACAAAGCAGTTGACGAGATCGCGAATCTTCTTCCAAAAAGTCTGTGCATACCTAGTAAATAGCATTTTAATAACAACTAGTAAAAAGCTGAAATTTAAGTCTCAGTTCTTGGTATATATTAAGTAGTTTTAAGCTGCAATTAAAAAGCATAGTATTTCTATGAAATTGGGGGATTTCATCTATAAGCCACTCACGGCAATTATATTCATCAGACCGATCTAAACATTCAGCAATTCCACTGCACATTCTGCGACGATTAATGCACTGTCCATCACTTCTGCAACTAAACTCATCAGCACGACACTGCCTTCGAGGTTGGGCTAAAGGAAAAACAATTTTTTTAAAAACTTGAGGTGTATATATACATACCATGTACAGAATTCTGTAAGCAATTCACAGAAAAAGCTAATAGTAAAGCAGACAGAAAATGGAAATTCACAACAACTGAACAAAAATGCTCAAAGGTTGACATCAACAAAAAGTTTGAAAAGACAAAACTGTTGTATAATGAATTGTCTGGAGTCAAGTTCATAAGAAGTATATGCCATTTAAAATTTCTAGCAGTGGCAAAACAACAAATAACACTGTTCTTAGTATTGGTATATTTTACAGTATGTCAATAAATATTTCATGAACGAGACTTCAACCAACACAGTAACAACATGGTCATGCTATGATAACAAAACAAAAGGAAAATAGACAAGAGCATGAAAGAGTATTTGAAATAGATTTTTCTTTAGTTCGAAGTAGGAAAGTTGGGAGGAAACTTACAGCATGTAGGGCAGTCCGAAGGAGGGTTACATCTATTTTGGATAGGTATACAATCACCATTGTAACATCTATAGTATCCCGCCTCACATGACACAGAGTACTCACGGAGACTATGGGCACCAGCTACAGAGGGTGAATGTTCATAGAGAGAAAGCACGAAAAGGATAACATAAAACTGAAGAAGATAAGAATATAGTAACAAGTAACATAGGATTAAATAAGAATATAAAAACAAAGAAAAATGACGAACATAAAATATAAACGTATAACACAGGTATGAACCCCAAAAATTGTTAAACTAGACTGAATTTTTATCATGCAGGCAATATTAGCTAATAATTCAGTTTCAATTTAGCCAGTTTCACCAACTTGATGCAAGCTGCTGAACTTAAAAAGTCTGCCAAGAAATGTCATATCATACTCTTCTCTGTCTAGGACTCAAAAATTAACATTCCCATTTCTACCAAACAAGTGCTGATAAACACAAGCGAAGAATTAGGTATTTTTATTAAAATAACAACCCAGGGACAAAATAGTGACTTAGTTTTGAGTGGCAAATTTACAAAATTTATTAATACAGTTTATATCTATATATCCCGCTGAAAATGACAATTTGTAGCATCAAAAGCTGCATGTGACGTCACAAAGCAGTAGTTATGAAAAGAGCCAAGTGTGTTAGTACTGGAATTATTCTCATGTAAACTTAAAATCTCACCATGCTTTCTACCTCATTCATCTATGCATGCACACAGAAACAAGTTACCAAGTTACCAATGTCAGAGAGTGCATCAAGTGCTGGTAGTGCTTCAGCAAGTATCAGGTTTACAGCTAAAAGGATATCAATACCGGTCACTATCAAACAACAGATTTAGCTCTGATAAAAGGTATTCAGACTTCGTTATACAAAAACATGATTGATTAGCTTGCTGTTTTGGTAGTGTTGATATTATAATCAAATGAATAAGCAATTTATCACAAAAAAAAACAACCTGCGATAGTATACTTTTCAGGGGAAGGAAGATGAGAACAAAATGGAAAGGGAAAAAAGCAAAAGGGTTTGAGTGAGGAAAAATATTAACTTATATCAGTCCAAATACCAGTCTGAATAAATTCATCTGTTAGTGTTCCGTACCTTCTCAACTAATGTCTGGGCTTAACTTTAGTCAATTTTTGTTTATTATCTCGAAAACCAGAAGAACGATAATACCTTTATTTATATATAAAGTGTCGCGAAAGTCTTGATACCAATCAAATTTCAGCTTACAATAATAGGTATAACAGTGGACTAAAGCGGGTAGGGGGCGATCACACATTGTGTCCTGGAAGAGTTTATCTATGGCCTGCTAAGCAAAAAGCAAGCTCCCCGGCAATACCTATTCAGAATTAGTCATAATGATAGAATAGACGTGGTAGGTGACGATGGATCAGGCAGAGAGAAAGCTTATCTCGGTCGGCAAAAGATTAATGATGTGATCATTTCGCTCTTGTTAAATTGAAGGAATATAACAAAAATGTACTATGGTTAAGCCCAGACGTTAGTTGAGAAGGTATGACACACTAACAGATGGATTTATTCAGACTGTTCACAAATGGTTGGCAACTGAAAACAAGGACAATTAATGCTGCAGAGCATAACAGATGCTATAAAACTGTAACAAAAAAAAACATTGTTAGCTATAGCATTCAATATCTTCTTAAAGATGTTCTGAAAATGAAAACAGTAGTACACAACATACCATAAGCCTATCGCTCGTAGAATCAAAAAGTGAAAAGGGTAAAACCTAAAATTATAGCACAAGGCTAGTTTTCTGGACCACTGGTCTGTTTTAATTGGTGAAAATAATTAGAAGAACAATTACACAATTCTTCAAGATGAAGAACGATGTTATATTTCATAGTAAATGTCATCTAAGTCAGGTGATCCTCTTTTCTCTAGTACAGCAAATTATATCTACAACTGAAACCAGCAGTTTGATGTTTTGTTATTAAGGTGGCGTATATGTAGTGCAGAGGGCATTACTGTTGGATTCATTTTTACCTGTCTTTCAATCCCATTTTTATTAATAAAAATTCCCAAAACAGGGATTAGTAGAAAACAAGGTCAATTAAGTGTATTATAATTAAAAATTACAGATTATTTATGCAAAATTTTGCCAAAATGTCGACCTTTAGCAGAACATGTACGAAGTAACATGCCTTATACGACTCTTTAAAGTGACAATTTAATTATCCCAATACCCACTGCCTCTAGATTACTGCATGTGGAATGCTAGGACCGCTGAACTAAACATCCTCATGCTGCCACAACTGTAAACTTTTATTAATAAAAATTACCAGTTGATAATGCTTGCTACAACAGATATTTTGGAGATGTGTATATCTCGGGTAGTCATTTCTTACAACAACCTATATGACACCTTAAAATTTGCTGAAGGATGAAATCCAGATTTTATGTAAACACAAAAGTAGTGATGATACATACCACAACCTTCTTCATCAGATCCGTCAGGACAGTCTACCCTGTTGTTACATCTGGCTGTTTCTGGTATACAAACACCATTAGACTCACACAGACACTTCTCACCTAGGAGAATAAAATGACCACTTGATGCTAATAATTCCTTTTAACGAAGTCTTTTATAAAAATTAAGGAGTTGCGGTGGCTAAGGTGATCGTTGCCGGACTGCAAATCAAAAGGTTGCAGGTTCGAATCCCGCATTGGTCTTTATTGATTGTGTTCCTAAGCAAGATGCTTTATCCGCATTTGCTTCTCTCCACCCAGGTGTAAAAATGGGTACCATGTTGATGTAATTTAAAAGAAGCAACAAGCAATGTCAGGTGCCCATCACATTCCTGGAATCACATCACATTGCAGCTTGTATGTTGTTTGTAGCCCTGATTTGTAGCTGAGCAGTGCAATTTTTGAAATAGTTCCCTTAAGTGTTACATACATAAAGATTTGTATCGGCATTTAACCATTTTCAAGGCCATTCTAAATTCCACCTAGCCTAATACACCCACCCGCCTTCATAAATACACCTCCAAATTATCCAGTCAATGTTTTTCTTTCCGGCTTGTGGCTCAATGTGATGTGCCCTTTCAGGAAACAAACATGACCACCAATCAGTCATATTGGAAGTAATTAAGGTCAACATTATAGTACTTTGACCTGTACTTACCTTGTACCAAATATGGAGCTGATTGCAGCAGTTATTGTGTGATAAAGAAAGTATTACACACAAGGAAAAATGTCAAAGATTTGTGCAATCATTTCACCAACTTATCACGGTCATTCTACAATCCCACTTATCCCAATACACTCACTCACCTATGCCCTTCATGAATCCACCTTCGAATTGTCCAGTCAATGCTTCGTCTTTCTGGAAAGTGGTGCAATATGACCAAACTTCTCGTCTATGTCAGCATTTGACCTACTTCTCAAGGTCATTTCAAGATTTCATTCAGTCGTTTAGTTGTGACACAACATGACGTGCCCTCTCGGGAACAAACATGGCCACCAGTCGGCCATATTGGAAGTAATCCAGGACAGAATTACATCTGAGTGCACTTTGACCTGCATTTACTCTGTGCTAAATATGAAGCTGATGCTGTGATCATGAGACAAAGAAAGCGTTACATATGACAACAACAATGCATTCCGGATGCCTATTTGCCCATTTCATTATGTGATATAGACATAAAAATACATACATATACAGAATACTGATACATACCACATCCTTCTTCATCAGATCTATCGACACAATCTGCCCTACCATCACACCTGCGTACTTCAGGTAAACAGCGGCCGTCAGACACACAACTAAATTCTGTACCAGAACATGACCGAGCTACAAGCAAAATGATTCACAGGAATAATTTCCTTTAAACTGATACTACTATTTACATGCACTAAAATGAATGGCCTTAACTCAAATAGGCAATACAGAAATAACACAGGTCATACATAATTTAATAGGTGCGCGAACACGGTGATCAGATCGTGTTTGGGCAAGATTGCACGCGTTTGGATTATGATGCAACAGAATAAAAGCCCATTCACACTTACAAGTTAAAACATTTCATTATAGTCTCAATTTGTATGTAAGGTTCATAATCATGTTCAGCAAAACAAGCTGGAATTTCAGAACTGGCAATATTTCTTTACCGAGTTTAAATTTAATCAAAACTAGACAGCCTTTAAGCAAAGGTAATAGTTACTGCTTTTGTTGTACGACTACTAAACAACATTTCAACATCTTTTTGAAACTATTAATGTTAAAAATTTTGTTTTTTTAACTTTTTGACCTCAAAATGACCCCAAACCACATTAAAACTTAATTTCTTGAGTTTCACTCTTTTGAGATTTGACCTTTTGACCTCGAGATCAACTCTACAGACCAGGGGCATGTCATAAGTCAAATTATAAGCCTGTAAGAAAAACTGCTCCCAAGTTACAAATGTAACAGATTTAATAAAACTTTCAACTTTTGTTACACAAATAATCCAAGAGGTCATTAAAATTACTTCCGTGTAACCCAATACCATCATTTTTGAATGTTTTAAGCTATTTCAGAAATATGCCCTTTGACCACAAAATGACCTTTTGATATCAAGGTATAGCTGACTGAAAATTGGAAATGGCAGCAACCCAAACAACTCAGTCTATATTGATACCCTTTTAATGCAATCAAATGGTTTTGATAATATTGTGAATATAGATTGTAAATTTTAGATAATTACATGAAAAGATAAACAAAAAAAATAAACATATATCAAAGGTATAAAATTTCAACTTTCTAAATCTCTAACATATGTTTCCCTGAGTGAATCATGTGACCTGCATGCATATCCTTTCGGATTAAAACTTTAAGTTTTTGAAATGTAAAATCTAAAAGAATATAAGTAAAAAACCAATGAAGCCATGTAGTCGAAATTTTGCACAAATATTCTTTACATATATAGCTACAAAAAAGAGTCTCCGGTTTCTGAAACTTTGCTTTGTTCAAAAGATTTATATTCATTTAAATTTCACATTTAAAAAATTAACATTTTTACCCAAAATGGCATCTTTACAGATCAGTGACTTGGAGAAAGTTTTGAGTTGTATACTTTCAAACTATGTATGTATTGTTTCATTTAAATAGCAAAATTTTACCTTTTAACGGGCGCAACCGCTTCAAATTTTGGCTTTTTCAACTATTTTTAATAAACCTTATTTATTGTTTATGTTTTTTCTCTTAACACTAAAAATTTTTTTAAAAAGCCTGACTCGTTTGCTATGGGTTTTCGTCCATTAAAAAATAAAACTAACTTGGTTTTTAAGGGCTTTTGCCCATTAAACAATTTTTTTTGTGCGATCAAATTATAAGATATAATTAGTGCCCAACGATATTCGCTACCTTAATTGAATCAAATTAGTTATAGAGCTTCTGCCAATTATTTGCAACAGATGAGAGACCAAGCATGTTATACTCTGCCTTCTCATGTTAACCAAACATTATTTCTTTTAAACATATTAGTTTGGAAACTATATTTTTAAACTACCTTTAATTTAATATTATTGGAGATATTTTGGTAATAACTTTCTTTTTAATTTGCACCCAGTCACACACAATTCAAGCTAAATAGCATTTGAACAAAGGCAAAGATTGTTGGATTGACACTTGATCTCTGAATGACCTGTAGCATACACACAACTTTTTGATCTCTTGATGACCTTTTGACTTCAAAGTCAACTCTCCTATGTCATAATGCAAAATACAAGTCCGTAGGACATATTTCCTCTATATATTAATTGAAAAGATGCCAAAAATGTCATGTCTTTGTTACATCATTATGGAATATTAAGCAAATTTAAATTTTGACCATTGAACTATAAATGACCTTTTGACATTAAGGTCAACAATGGCCTACCCAAGAACAATGTCCCCAGCTCTAACTTCCTTCAAATTATAGCTTGTTGAAAATTGGGAAATACTAAAGAATATTATGTACAGCAGCAACTCCAATAATGCAAACTAGCCTATTACGCCCACCAACCTATAGTCTTTCTAGATCCACCTATGAATCATCCAGGTAGGGTTTTGTCTTCGCGGCTATAAACGCAATGTTATGTATCCTTTCGAGAACAACCAGTCGGCCATATTGGAAGTAATCTAGGTCAAAAGTACACATAGTATGTACTGCGACCTGGACTTGCTATGTGCAGAATATGAAACTGATCGGATATAAACTGAAGGAGTTATTAGGACGTGCAATCTCGCGAACCAACATGGCCGCCAGTCGGCCATGTTGGAAGTAATCCGGGTCAATATTACACATATCCTGTACTTACTGTGTACCGAATATGGAGCTGATCGGATAAAAACTGAAGCAGTTATTGCGAGACAAAGAAAGTGT